>JAREIK010006838.1:0-17276 GCA_029783825.1 Sapria himalayana | reverse complement strand
TAGATAGATAGACAGAAATAGATAGATAGTAGGTAGGTAGTTAGTAAGGTAGGTAAGCAGATAGAAAAATAGACATACTAACTGATAGACAAAAAGATACATAGATAGGAAGATAAATAGATATTTAGACAGATAGAAAAATAGTTTGATAGATAGATTAAAAGAATGATTTATAGACTAATTGACATAAAATTGATAGATAGATAGACAAATAGATAGATATATAGTCAGATAGATAAATAGATTGAAAGATAAACAAATAGATATATAGGTAGATAGAATGAAAGACAGATAGATAGATAGTTATATAGACATATAGATAGACAAATAAATAGACAGATAGATTAATTGATAGATAGATAAAATGATTGATAGATTGCTAGATAAATTGATAGATAGATAGAATGATTGATAAATTGATAGATAAATTGATAGATAAATTGATAGATAGTTTTATTTTAAAATTGATAGATATATTGATAGACAAATAGACAAAAAACAAACAAACAAACAGAGAGATAGATAAAAATGCAGATACACATACAAATTGAGAGACCGACTAATAGTGAGATAGAGAGTCAGGCAGGTAGTCAGTCTATAGAAAGGCAAATAGACAAATAGACAGAAAACTGATAGAAAATAGACACATAGATAGAAAAATAGATAGATATATAGATAGACAGATATATGCATAGAAAATATTATTATAGAGAGAAAGATAAATAGATAGATAGAAATTAAGAGATAGTCAATTAGATATTCAAGTAGGTAGATAGATAGATAGAGAGACAAACAAAAAATAAATAGATAAACATAAAAATAGTAGATAGAAAAATAAATAGATAAGATGGATAGTCAGGTAGGCAGATAGACAAATAGAAAGATAGGATAGACAGCCACACAAACAAATGACAGATATATAGCTAAACAAATAGATAAATAGTTAGATATATAGTTTGTATAGATAGGTTAATATATAAATTGATAGACAAATAGATAGAAGATTGATAGACATATTGATAGAAATAGATAGATAGATAGTCAAATATAAAAATAGATACACAGATAGATAAATAGTTAGATAGATAAATTTATTGACAAATAATAGATAGATAGACAATAGATATGCAGATAGATAAATAAATAGATAAAGAGATAGATAGAAAAATAGATAGACAGAGAGATTTAATAGATAGAGAGATATAAAGATATTTAGAAAAATAGATAGATAGATATATAGTTTGATAGATAGGTTAATAGATAGATTGATAGACCAATAGATAAAAGATTGATAAACATATTCTTTGAAAATAGATAGACATATAGATAGATAGTCAGATAAAAAAATAGATACACAGATAGATAGATAGTTAGATAGATAAATTCATAAAAAAATAGATAGATTGACAAATAGATATGCAAATAGACAAATTGATAGAGAGAGAGATAGATAGAAAAATAGATAGACAGAGAGATTGATAGATAGAGAGATATAAATATTATTAGAAAAATAGATAGATAGATAGTTAGATAAAATATAGATAGATATATAGATTGATAGATAGCTACATAGATTGATAGACAAATAGATAGATAGAGAGATAGATAAAAAGATAGAAAGACAAACAAAATAAGAAATAGAGACAAATAAACTAATAAACAAATAGATATATAGATAGATAGGTATACTGACATTTAGTCAGGCATGGATACACACAGACATACACATAGATAGATAGACATACAAACAAATAAACAAATAGATAGATAGAGAATGAAATAGATAGATGTATAGATAGTTTAAAAGAGAGATTAATAGAAATATTGATTGCTAGATAGATAGACAAACAGATAGATAAATAGAAACACAGATATATAGATTGATACATAGTCAGATAGATAAATAGATAGATAGACAATTAAATAGATAGATAGAGATATAGATAGATAAATACACATATTGATAGATAGAATGATTTATAGATTAATAGATTGATTGATAGACAAATTAATTGATAGATTAATATATAGATTGATTAGCATTCAGATAGACATACATACAAATATACAAATAGATATACAAATAGATAGTTAGAAAGAAAGAAAGATAGATAGACAGACAGATAGATAGAGATATAGATCTTTAGTTAGGTAGACATTCAGGTAGATAAACAAATGGATAGACAAACAAAATGATAAATTAATATACATAAAGTAAGATAAACAAATATATAGACAGATATATAAATAGTTTGATATAAAGATTAATAGACAGATTAAAAAACTAATAGATAGACAAATTGATAGATAGATTGATAGACTTCTAGATATATAGATAGATAAATACAAAAATTGATTGACAGATAGATAATCATATAGATAAATAGGTTGAAAGATAGAAAAATAGATAGATAGATATTTAGATAGAAAGATAGATGGATAGATTCATAGATAAAATGATAGATAGATAGCTAGATAGATTGATAGACAATTTAATAGAAGGATTAATAGACATATCTATAGATATATAGATAGACTAATAGATAGGTAGTTAAATAAAATGATACATAGACAAATAGATAAACAAAAAGATAGATAGATTATTAGATAGATAGATAGATTGATTGAAAAATAGATTGATAGATAGATAGACAAATAGATAGATAGATAGTAGATACATATACAAAGTAATAGATAGATAGATAGATAGTTAGATAGATAGAAAGATTATCTGAAAGATACAAAAATTGATAGATAGATATATAGAAAGATATACAGATAGATTGAGAAATAGAAAGAATGATTGATTGATTGATAGGTAGATAGATAGTTAGATAGATAGATAGACTGAAAGATAGATAGACAGATAGATAGATAGACTGAAAGATAGATAGATAGATAGACAAATAGATAGAAAGACAAATAGATAAAGAGATATATAAATAGATAGATAGATAAATAGATAGATAGATAGTCAAGTAGATAGATAAATAGATAGATAGATAGACAGACAAATAGGAAAATTGATTAGTAGATAGATAGATGACATATTGATAGACAAACAAATAGATAGACACACAGATAGTTAATTAGACAATTAGTCATGCAGGCATACATTCATGCAGGTAGGTAGATAGATAGACAAATAGAGAAAAAGATAAATAGACTAACATACAAACAAATATAAAAATAATAGATAAGCAGATATATAGATAGTTTAATAAATAGATTAATAGAAAGATTGATAGAAAGAAAGATAGATAGACAAAATGATAGATATATTGATAGACAGGTAGATAGACAGATAGATAGATAGATAGACAAATAGCTAGAAAGATTGATAGATAGAATGATAGATAAATTGATAGATAGATGGGTAAAGAGATTGATTGACAGATTGAAAGATAGAATAATAGACAGAGAAATAGATAGAATGATAGATAATTAGATAAATAGATAGATAAATAGATAGATAGATACATAGACAGATAGGTAGGTAGGTAGATTGACTGATAGTTATATAGATATATAAATAGATAGATAGATAGACAAATAGATAGTTGATAGACTGATTGAAAGATAAAAAGATAAACAAATAGATCGATATATATATAGATATATAGATTGATAGACAAATTGATATATAGATAGATTGATAGATAAATAGATAAAATGATTAATTGATAAATAGATTCATAAATAGATTCAAAGAAAGTTAGATAGATAGATAGAAACAAAGATAGATAAATAGATAGATAGATAGAAAGATAGATAGACAAAAAGATAGATAGATAGAAAGATAGTTAAATATATAGTTTGATATACATGTTGATAGATGAAGAGTTATATAGATAGAAAGATAGATTGAAAATAAATAGAAACATAGATAGATAGAGAGATTGATAGATAGACAAATATGTAGATAGATAGATAAACAGATCGATGGTCATAAAGATAGATAAATATATATATATATATATATAAATAGAATGAATGATAGATAGATTAATAGTCAGATAGATAGATAGATACAAAGAAATATAAATAGTTAGATAGAAAAATAGATAGTTAGATTGATAGATAGATAAATAGATAAACAATGATAAATATATAGATAGATAAATAGAGATATAGAGATATAGAATGATAGATAGATATATAGACAAATAGATAGTTAGATAGATAGATAGACTGATAGATTGATTCATTGATAGACAGACATATAAGTAGATAATAGATACATAGAAAAATATATAGATAGATTATTATATAGATACCTAGATATATATTGATTGATATATAGATAGATAGATAGGTAGGTAGACATATAGATAAACATATAGATAGACATATAGATAGACAGATAGATAGATTGATTGATTAATTGATAGATATATAGATAGATAAATAGAGATATTGATTGAAAGCTTGATTGATATACAGATATATACACATATAGATATATAGATAGACTGATAGAAAGATAGATAGACAAAAAATAGATAGATATATTGATAGTTACATAGAAAAATAGATAAACATATATATAGAAAGAATGATTGATAGAAATATATTTATGTAAATAGATTGGTATATATATTGATATATAGATAGATAGATAAATAGATAGATAAATAGATAGTTTGATAGATAGTCAAATAAATAGACATATAAATTGAAAAATAGATAGAAAGATTGATAGATAAATAGATATACATATAGATATAGACATAGATACACACACACACACACAGATAGATAGATAGATATATAGATATACAAAAAGATAGAGATATAGATAGATATATTAATAGATAGATAGATAGATAGACAAATAGATAGAAAGATAGTTAGATAGATTGACATATAGATATACATATAGATAGACAAATAGATAGATAGATAAATAGATATATAGATAGATAGATGGATAGTTATATAGATAGATAGATAGAGATATAGATAGATAGATATATTGATGGATGAATAGACAAAGAGACAGACATATAAAATGAGAGATAGATAGGTAAATAAACAGATAGACAAATAGATAGATAAATAGACACACACATATATATATAGATAGATATATAGACAAATATATAGATAGATATATAGACAGCTATATAGATTATTAGATAAATATATATGATGTTAGTTAGATATATAGAAACATAGATAGAAAGATAGTTGGCTAGATAGACAAATTGATAAATGAATTGATAGACAAATAGATAAACAAATAGATAGATTGATAGATAGACAAACATATAGATAAATAGATAGATAAACAAATAGATATATATATTGATAGATATATTGATAGACAGATAGATAGACAGAAAGATAGACTTATAAATAGTTAATAGATAGACAAATCTATAGACATATAAATAGATAGTAAAATAGACAAATAGATAGATAGATAGATTGGAAAATAAATAGAATGATAGATAGGAAAATATATAGACATATAGCTAAATAGAATGATAGATAGGAAAATAGATAGACATATTGCTAAATAGAATGATAGATAGAATGATAGATAGATTGATAGATAGATTGATAGATAGCTTGATAAACATATTGATAGAATGATAGATAGATAGATTGATAAACAAATTTATAGAATGATAGATAAATAGATAAATACATAGATCAACAAATAGATAGAATGATAGACGGATAGATAAATTGATAGATAGATAGACATATACATAGACAAATGGATAGGTAGATAGATTGTTAGATATATATACAAATAGATTGTCAAATAGACAAACATACAAACAAATAGACAGACAATAGATAAGCAGATATATAGACAGTTTAATAAATAGATTAATAGAAAGATTGATAGAGAGATATATAGATATACATAATGATAGATATATTGATAGATGGATAGATAAACAGATATATAGATAGATAGATAGACAGACAGATAGCTAGATAGATTGATAGATATAATGAAAGATAGATTGATAGATAAATTGATAAAAAGATGGGTAAACAAATTAATATACAAATTAATAGATTGAATAATAGATAGATAAATAGATAGAATTGTAGAGAAATAGATAGATAAATGATAGTCCAATAATTATAGCTCCTAGGTCAATGAAATGACAAAGTCAGTGGCTATCCTAGATCAATCTATTTGCATAATGAAATGGACATTAGGGAGGAGAAAACTAAGATAAAATGTAGGTTGTGCAAACAAGAGGGTCACAATCAGTGGTCTTGTAAGAATAGAAATCAAGTTTAGTTGTTTATTTGAATTTGAGGCCTCACTTTTTTGTTGTTATTCGGTATAATACTTATGTACTAACATTAATTTCTTGTAAATGAGGCCCTAAATATTTTGTTGTTGTCTTGTATCAGACTTATTCTATTGAATAAAATATTCTTATTCTATGTGTGTATTATAAATTATCATTGTGATTAAAATTGATAACCATATTTGACAATTATTCTGGATTTTTTATATCTTATAGATATGGCTAGGGGGTTTCATGATGTGGATCTGTCGGATACATCTATCTTGGTATGCAAGATAGACACTGATCACACTTAGCAGATACAGAGCAGGTACATAATTTATTAATTAGCAATTACTATTAGTAATTTTAACATGTAATTTATACATAATCACTTTTAAATTTGGTTGTTTCGTTGCTTATAGCTTTAGGAGATCTTCTACCCTCGACAATAGATGAGAGTCTTCATTACTATGTGGAGGATGGATATTTGGATTCAGCCATACATGATTAGGGCTGGATTTTATAGTATGTATCTTTTGGGCCACATTGTGATCGATTGGCCACTTATCACCTCACTCATCGAGAGATGGTGGCCCGAGACACACACATTTCATGTGCTAGTAGGGAAAATGATGATTATCTTATAAGATGTCATCATCCTCCTTGGCCTTCGTATCCAAGACCCAGCAGTCAATGGCACATGTGTTTGATATGGAGGTGTTGTGCGTAGAGCTGCTCGGTGTCATCCCATCCACCGATGCTATCAGAGGAGCCACTATCTCCTTGTGGTGGTTATGTATCTAGTTATACACCCCACCACCTATAGCAGATGAGGTCACATTAGAGCGTTGTGCATGTGGGTTCATCTTAGTGCTTATTGGATCCTTCTTATTTGTGGACAAGAAGGGTGTGCATGTTCTAATGTTCTTTCTCTCACTACATTGAGATTTGATGGATACTAAGGTATATAGTTGGGGTGGTGTAGTACTATCACATACATACCGTGAGTTATGGCGAGCTAGCTTAAATCATAGTCATGGTATTAGCAGTTGTATTATACTCATACAAGTATGTAATAAATGAAAATGTATGTTGTTATGTATGGATGATTTGTCATATTTTTCTTAATGCAATATACAAATTACAATATTATGACCCACTTTCTCATTATTTTATATTCAGATATGGTATTGGGGGAGACTTCACGTTGAGCGGCCCAATTTTGGGTAACCACACGCAGATATAGCATCACCACCCGCTCATGCCTTACAAGATGTTGATATCGATTTCAGGGATGGTGACCTACCTATGGCTATTTGCAATGGATTTCCAGCTCAATCACTGGCAAAGCCATAGGTAGAGCTAGCTTTTTCACTAGGGTGTAGATGAAGAGTACCTTTGACATGGGTGAATAACCCATCGGGTGTACTCCTCCTAAACTGAGATCAGCTAGATGCATAGACTTCTGATCAGGTAATGTTTTTGTAAAATTATATGGTTCTATATTAATTATATTCATATTATTATAAAATTTATTGATATTATGTGTTCACATGTAGGTGTCATGGCAACCATTCGTGGGAGAGTTACTTGATCAGCTCTCATATATCTGCTTAGCTGATCAGGAGATCTAGAAGATGATGTCACAACTTATTTGTTTCAAGATTGTTGAGTGGCATCATCCAATTAAAGCTTTGCACCACTTTTGGATGCTTCAAGAGATACCTCCAGCTTGCTCTTACGAGCAACATTTGCATACAATGGATGCACGTAGAAGATACCAGTGCGATTGGGTGATGTATCATGCAACATACATAAAATTATAGGAGACATGAGTGGCTAGGATTATCACTTCACCCCAGATGGTAGTTTTAATGGACTTTCATTATCCATACATGCAGTGGTATCATCGTATTACATGATGTTTTATGACACCATTACTTCATAGGGATGATATGGGGTTCCATACTATAGTCAGAAGTATGGATCTTTTGGTATGTTAGAATCATGTGTTTCTAAAATATTTTGCCTAATTTTTAATAATTAGATTATGTAATTATAATTTTTTTTTGGTTCACTCAGATTGCCACTATGGTAAATATAGCAATTCGCTCTCGTGTTGATACACTTGGTGCTTTATGTGACATCCATCATATTGCCCGATCGGTGTTACACCAGATTGGTGAAGACCATCATATCACTAGGTACACTAAAGAAGCTTCGACATCACATGAACCATTTATTAGACCTCTAGTGTCGTCAACACCATCACGTATGCATCCCATTCGAGGTAGAAGGAGAGGGAGAGCGGGAATTGATTACAAAGGTCATGCTCGAGATGGTGGGTTTGGTCATGGTTCAGATAGTGAGAGTGGTTTAGGTACACTTCTAGCCGACAATGCCTAATTTTTACCCATCATCCAAGATGTTTATACCCCCACACACCTGCATATCACCTTACATACCCACTCAAATTGATGTATCACCTTTCCTACCCCCATATTGACACAATTCCTCTAAAAGTGCTTGTTCCTTCTAATTATCCAAGATATTCTCTGATCATCTTGGACACAATTCCTACTAAAGTTATGTGTGTGTGTGTTAATTTATCTTCTTCAAGTCTTTTAAATAAATATGCTTATCTATTTTTTATTGCATGTGATGTTTTGTGTGTTTTGATTGAAATAGAAAGGAGGGTACATATTTTGTTGCCAATGTGAAATCAAATTTGAGCCACTCGGTATGATGCCTCCCACAACTAATATCTTTAAGAGATTGTTCATACATGGGATTAGATTGCGAGAGTAGTTGTTGACTATGCACAAAAAAAGGCTGGAGGCACTAGCAACTCTTTTTATGGGACATGGGAGAAATGTGTTAGTACTGCATCATAGATATGATTTGATGTTTAGCATTCTTATGTATTTGTTGGATGATTAGAACTCATGCGTGTGTGTGTGTTAGCTTGAGATATGGTTTAAATTTATTTTTTAATTTTTTCAGTTAGATACAATAGAATCTATGTATCCTATAATTTAATTTTTTGCACTTGAGATGTGGATAATTAGAAGACTGATGAAAATTTCTATATAATATGCAAATGCTGAATTATTTGCAGCTTGAGGGTTTGGTGGGGAGGAGGAGGCCACTGGTGAATAAATGCCTGAAAAATTCGGGGGGGGGGGGGGGGGGTAGGGGAAAATGAATAAAAGAAAAATGGAGGAAGGGAGAAGAAGATCAAATAGGGATAAACTCGTTCAAAAGCTAGTGTTATGAATGACAGATATTAGTTTAATTAAATAGCCTTCGTTCCCAATGCTAGCATTTGAAAATTTTTAAATTCAATAGCTGGCATTAAGAATGACGACTATTCGTTTGATTAAATAGTAGTCGTTCATAAAGTCGACATTTAATAATTTTGAAATTCAAATGTTGGCATTGTGAATGATTAAAATTGGTTTAATTAAACAGTCATCATTCCCAATGCCGGCATATGAAAATTTTTAAAAATCTATAGCCATAATTCACAATGCTAGCCTCTGATTTTTAAAATTCAAAAGCATATCTATTAATATTAAATTTTTAAAATAAATTTCAAGATTATTATTTAGTGAGGATTTTTTCTATAGCTAATTAGCTAGGAAAAATCCATCAATAAATTTGTTGATAAATTTGCCGCCAATCTTTGTACAAAAATCTAAGACAATATTGGCTAGAGATATAGTTCCATCGAAAATTTTTATCACTATTCCATCAAAAATCCATCACAAATTATTCTTTTGATATAAAATCAAACATATCTTGCTATTCCCTAGCTAATCCCTTTGAAATTAGCTACGAATTATTTGCATCGCAAATTTTCATAGCTAAACAGATAATTTCTTATAGTGTATGTGCCTATCTATCTATATATCTATTTATCTATGTATCTATCTGTCTGTCTGTCTATCTATATGGCTATCTATATATTTATATATCTATATATCTATCTATTTGACTATTTTTCTATTTATCTATTTTTCAATCTATCAATCTCTTCTATTTATCTAACAATCAATCAATTAATCTATCTGTCTATCTATCTATCTATATGTCTATCTATATATCTATCTATATATTTATCAATCAATCAATCAATCTATCTATTTATCAATCTATCACAATCAATCTATTTGTCTATCTATCTATCTATCTATCTATCTCTCAATCAATCTAAATATATGTCTATCTATTAATTTATCTCTCTATCTCTCTATATATCTGTCTATATATCTATCTATATATCTATATATAGATCTGTCTATTAATCTATCTATCTTTCTATATTTCTATCTATCTAACTATCTATCTATGTATCTTTCTTTCTTTCATTCTATCTGTCTATCTATCTATCTATCTATCTATTTATCTATCTATTTTTATATATATCTTTCTATTAATATATATATCAATCTATCTATCAATCTATCTATAAATCTATCAATCTATCAATCTATCAATCTATCAATCTATCAATGTTTCTATTAATATGAACAAATATTGGTCCATATATATGTCTATCTATCGGTATATTTATCTTTCTATCTATCTATCTGACTATCTAGGTGTCTATCTGTCTGTCTATCTATCTATTTATTTATATGTGTATCTATATATCTATCGATCTTTCTATCTATTTATCTATCTATTTTTCCATTTATTTATCTATCTACCTATCTATCTTTCATTATATCAATCTATTTATCATTTAATCTACCTATTTGTCCATCAATGTATCTATCAATCTGTTTGTCAAAATATGTATATATCTACTTGTCTGTCTGTCTGACTATCTATCTATCTATCTATCTATTTGTCAATTTGTCAATTTGTCAATTTGTCTATCTGTCTATTTGTCTATGTGTCTGGTTGTCTAAATGTTTATCTATCTATATGTCTGGATATCTATTAGTCTTTCTAATTTTCAATCAGCCTAACTATCAATCCACCTAACAATTTGCATGCATAAATATTTGTATGTTTATCTATCTATCTATCTATCAATCAATCTATCCATCAATCTGTCAATCTATCTACCTATTTGTCTATCTATTTGTCGATGTATCTATCTATGTATTTGTCTATCGATTTTTCTATCTATGTGACTATCTATCTATCAATCTAACTAAATATATATCTATTAATATATCTGTCTATCTATCTATCTATCTGTATATTAATCTTTCTATCAATCTATATGTCTTTTTATCCATCCATCTATCTGTCTATTTATATGACTATCTATGTATATATTTATCTATCTATCTATCTATCTGTCGATTTGACAATCTATTTGTATATCTATATATTTATCTATCTATCATTCGGACTATCTATCTATCTAATCAATCTATCTGTTTATCTATCTATCTTTCTATCTTTCTAAAAATTTGTCTATCTATTCATCTAAATATCTATCTACTTATCTATGTATCTATTTGTCTATCAAACTATCTAGCAATTTATTTATCTACATGTTTTTCAATCTATATATCTTTCAATCTATTAATCTCTCTATCAATTTTTATATCAAATTGTATATCAATCTGTCAATCAAGCTATCTATAAATCTAACTATTAATCTATCTATTAATTTTCCTATCAAAAAATAAATCTATCTATCTATCTTACTATCTGTCTATCTATATGTATCCTATGTGTCTATCTATATGTCTATTTATCTATTTATCTAACTATCTATCTAATTATCTATCTATTTATCTATCTATCTATCTATCTATCTATCTGTCTGTCTATCTGTTTGTCTGTCTATCTATATATGTATTTATCTGTCAATCAATCTATCTATCTATATATCTAATTATCTATCTATCTATCTATATATCTATCTATTATCTATCTATTTATTTATCTATCTATCTATCTATTGTCTATCTATCTATCTATAAATCTTTCTATCTATCTTTAATATATCTTTATCTCTATCTATATGGCTATCTATCTTTCTTTCTATTTATCTATCTATTTGTCTATATATCTATCTAATTGTATATCTATCTATCTATATGTATATCTTTATATTGTTCTACCTATCAATTTATTTATTAATAAATCTACCTATTTTTTTATCAATCTATTAATCAATTTGTCTATCAAACTATTTATGTATCTATTTATGTGTCTATCAATTTATTTATCTATCTGTCTATTTTTCTCCCTATCTATCTATCTACCTATCTACATGACTATTTGTTTGTCTATCTATCTATTTATTTGTATATCTATCTATCTATATATCTATTTATCTATATATCTATCTGTCTATCTGTCTATCTAACTATATATCTATTTGTCTATCTATCTATTTAGATGTCTGACTATTTGTCTATCTATCTATCTTTTTATCTATCTATTTATATATCTATGTATTTATCTGTCTATATATATATATATGCCTTTCTCTTTATATAAGTATATGTCTATCGATCTATCTATCTATATGATTATCTATCTATCTATCTATCTATCTATCTTTGTAATTATTTGTCTATCTATCTGTCTGTCTATCTATTTTCTATCTAATTGTCTATCTATATATCTATCATTCTACATATATATATATATATATATATATATATATATATATATATATATATATATGTTTGTCTATGTATCATTCTATCAACTATCTATCTATCATTCTCTCTTTCAATCTAAAAATATATTTATGTATCTGTATTTCAATTTGTCCATCTATATGTATATCGATCTCTCAATCAAATTTGTATATGAAACTATGCATCAATCTGTCTATCACTCTATCTATCATTCTGACTCTTAATCTATCTATTAATATGTAAATCAATCAATCAATCAATCTATTTATGTGTCTCTCAATCAATCAATCAATCAATCTATCTGTCTATCTATGTATCAATCTATGTGTCTATCTATATGTCTGTTTATTTGTCTATCTATCTATCTATTTGTAAATTTATATCATTCAATTTATTTATCTATTTGTCTGTCTATCTATTTATCTATATATTTATTTATATATATGTATGTATATCTGTCTATTTATATATCTTTCTATCTACATGTCTATTTTTCTATCTCTCTATTTATATTTCTGTATATCAATTTGTCAATCTTTCTGTATAACTTTTTGTCTATTTATCTGCCTATCTATCTATCTATCTTTCTATTTATCTATCTGTCTATTTATTTTTCTATCAATCAATCAATCTATATATCTATCTATCTTTCATTCTTTCTTTCTATCTTTTAATCTAAAATCAATCAATCTACCTATTTGTCTATCTATTTGTTAATCAATCTATCTATCAAACTATTTATCTATCTATATATTTATCTATCTCAATGTCTATTTGTGTGTCTCTTTTTCTGCCTATCTATATGTTTATCTATGTAGTTGTCTAACTTTTTCTCTTAATGTCTATCTTCCAAACTATCTATCTACCTGACTGTCTATTTTTCCTAACTATTTGTCTGACTATCTATCTATTTAAATGTCTATCTTTCTATCTATTTATATATTTATTATCTATCTATTTATCTATCTATATGTATGTGTATCTACCTATCTATTTGCCTATCTTCAAGTCTATCTATATGTCTATCATCTTTCTATCTATCTGCCAATATATCTGTCAATCTATTTATATATTATCTATCTATCTATCTATCTATATATCTATCTATCTATCTATAAATCTGTCCATCTATCTTTTTATCTATCTATTAATCTATCTATATGACTATTTATCTATCTAACTATCTATCAATATATCTGTCTATCTATCTAACTATCTATCTATCTAGATGTCTGTATATCAATTATTCATATATCTATCCATCGATCTATCTAATAATCTATTTATTGATCTATATATAAATCTATCTATATATCTATCTATATATCGATATATTTGTCTATCTATCTTTCTATCTATTTGTCAAAAAATATATATATCTATCTATCTATTTATATATTTTTATATTTATCTATCTATCTATTTGTCTATCTACCTATATATATAAATTATCTGTCTTTCTATCTATCTTTTAATTTGTCTTAGCTATCTATATATTATTCTCTCTATCAATTTGTATATCCAACTATTTATCAATCTATCGATAAATCTATCTATCTATCTGTCTATTAATCTTTCTATCGATCAATCGATCTATCTTTCTACCTATATTTTTATCTATCTATCTATCTATCTATTTATCTATATGTCTTTATATGTGACTATCTATCTGTCTATCTATCTATCTATTTCTATATATATATATATATATATATATATATATATATATATATATATATATATATATATATCTATCTATCCATCAATCTATTTGTCTATGTTTCTATCTATCTATTTTTCTATCTTTTTATCTATCTTTTTGTGTAGTAATTTTTCTATCTATCTATCTTTCTATCAATCTATCTATTTATCATTCTATTTATCTATCTATCAATATATCCTTCTTGTTGTAAATGTATCCATCTATCTCTCTATCTATCAATATATCTATCTTATTGTAAATGTATCAATTTATCTTTCTATCTATCATTTTATCTGTCAATCTATGTGTCTATCTATCTTTCTATGTATCAATCTATCTATTTTTCTAACTATCTTTCTATATATTTATCGATCAATCTATCTCTAAATTTTTCTCTCTATCAATCTGTCTATCTACCAATCTAATAATCTATCTATCTATCTATCTATCTATCTATCTATGTATCTATCTATCTACCTATCTATCTATATATCGATCGATCTATCTATCTATTTATTTTTCTATCTATCTATATATCTATCTTTATATGTGTCTATTTATCCATATATTAATCTATTTAACTTTCTATCCATCTTTCAATATATCTATCTATCAATATATCTATCTATCAATATACCTATCTATCAATATATCTATCTATCAATCTGTCTAATTATCTATCTTTCCCTCTATCTATCTATATATCTATTTATCTGTCTATCTATCTATTTGTCAATCAATCAATCAATCTGTCTATCTATCTATGAGTCTATCCTTTTATCATCTTTTTTCCTATCTATCTGTCAATCAACCTCTTTTTCTATCTATCTATCTAACTGTCTATCTATCTATCTTTTAGTCTTGCTATCTATCTATATATTTGTCTATCTATCTTTATAATAATACATCTATTGATCTATCTATTTATTTATCTATCTATCAAATAATCCATCTATCTGTCTATCTATTTGTTTATCTATCTATTTTATATTTGTCTATCGATCTATCAATCTACATGTCTATCTAATTTATTATCTATCATCATATCTATTTATCTATCTATCTGTCTAATATCTATCTATTTATCAATTTGATTATTTTTTATTTATCTATATGTCTATCTATTATCTATCTATCTTCGTATCTATCTATATAATAATCTATCTATCTATCTATCTATTTCTTTATCAATCTTTCTGTCTATATAACTATATATCTATCTATTTTTCTGTCTATATATCTATATATCTAAAAATTTTTTTATCTAGCTATCTATCTATATATTTATCTATCTATTTATGTATCTATCTATTTATTTGTCTATCTATCTATCTATATATCTATTTGTCTATCATTTAATTTGTAAATCTTTCTATCTATGAATCTATATATCAAAATGTCTATTAATCTTATATCAATCTATCTATAAATTTGTCAATCTATATATTAATATGTCTAACAATGTGTCAATCTAAATGTTTATAAATCAATCAACCAATCAATCTATTTGTCTATTTGTATATCTATCTATTTCTCTATATATGTGTTTATCTAACTATCTAACTATCTATCTATCTATTTATCTATCTATCTATCTGTCTAACTATCTATCTTTTTTTTGTCTAACTATCTATTTGTTTATCTACCTATCTATCTATATATCTATCTATCTTTATATATATCAGTCAATCTATCATTCTATCTATCTGTCTATTATTGTAACTATATATATATATGTATCTATCTATTTCGCTATCGATATGTCTATCTATCTATCTATCTACTTATCTCTATAACTATCTATCTATTTATCTTTTATCTGCATATGTATTTGTTTATCTATCTATCTAGCTATCTATCTATTTATCTATATATCTATCTATCTATCTATCTATTTGTCTATCTATATATGTATCAATCAATCAATATATCAATCAATTAATCTATCTATCTATCTATATCTTTTTTGATATGTATATCAATTTTTATAACAATGTTTATATCAATCTATCTATCAAAGTGTTTATTAATATGGAAAACTATCTTTTAATCTTAATGTCTCTATATATGAATATCTATATATCAATCTACTTATATATCTATCTATTTATCTGTCGATCTATCTGTATGCCTATCTATTTTTATATCAATCAATCACTCAATCTACTTAACTATTAATATATCTACCAAACTATCTATCTATCTATCTTTTATAGGTCTATATGTTTGTTAGTTTTATTTGACTATTTATCAATCTTTCTGTCTATTATTTGTCATTCTATCTTTCTATATAACTATTATGTCTCTGCCTTTCTCTCCATCTATCTGTCATTCATTTATAAATCTAGTTGTCGGTGTGTCTATCAATTTATCTATCTATCTAATTGTATCTATTTGTCAATCTATTATTTTATCTATTTTTCTATCTATCTTTCTAGCTATTTATCTTATATTATTTCTTTCTCTATTTTTATTTGTCTATATATCTATCTATATATCAATCTATGAATTTGTTTACCAAACTATTATCTATCTATATAATATCTATTTGTCTATATATTTGTGTATATATATATATATCTATCTACTCAATATATCTATTAAACGATATATCTATATGTTTACATATCTATTTGTTAGTTTATCTGTATGTTTGAATGTCTACTAATTTATCTATCTATCTTTCTATCTATT
>JAREIK010006837.1:0-25174 GCA_029783825.1 Sapria himalayana | reverse complement strand
TGTCTATCTACCTATTCTATCTAACTATATCTATCTATGTATCTATGTATCTATCTATCTATCTATCTGTTTGTCTATCTATTTAACTTTCAGACTATCTATCTATGTATTTATCTCACTATTTATCTTTTTGTCTAACTATTTATCTATCTGTCTATCTATTTATCTATATATCTATCTATTTTGATGTCTATCTATCTATCAATCTATTTTTCTATTTGTATATCTACCTATTTGTCTGTAGTGTCTAATTATCTATTTGAATATCTTTGTAATTGTCTAACTCTATATCTTTCTTTTTGTCTAAATTTCTAACTATCTAATTTTCTCTATATTTATCATTTTATCACTTAGTCTATATATCTATCTTTTTATCTATCTATCTATCTAACTATCTTTAAGTCTATTTGTTTGTCTATCTGTATATCTATCTATCTGTCTACCTATCTCTCTATCTATTTGTGTATTTGTGTATTTGTCTATTTTTCTATTTGTCAATTTATCTATTTATCTATTTTTTTAACTATCTAACAAATTTAATATCAATCAAACTATTAGTCTACTTTAATTGTTTATGTTTATATCTATCTATATATCTATATTCCTATTTATCTATTTGTCTATCTATCTATCTCTCTATCTATCTAGCTATCTATCTATCTAACAATTGTCTATCAGTATATCTAACTTTCTACCCATCTAGCTATCTCTACCTATTTGTTTATCTATCTATCTTTCTATTTTTTATTTGTCTATCTATCTATCTTTCTATCTATCTATTCATCTTTCTATAATTCTATTTGTCTATCTAACTATTTATCTTTCTATCTATTTATCTATCTATCTGTCTATATGTCTATAAATAAATTTTTATATCTATCTAATTGCCAATCTATATAGTTATCTATCTTTCTATCTATTTATTTTTATTTATATCTATTTGTCTAAGTATCTAACTTTCTAACTCTCTAAATATCAATCAGACTTTTAGTCCATCTATCTATTTCTTTATCTTTCTATCTATTTGTCTATCTATCTACCTTTCTATCTATCTACCTATCTCTATCTATTTGTATCTTTGTCTATTTTTCTGTTTGTTTATCTAGCTATTTGTCGATATATCTATTTTCCTAACTATCTTACTATTTAACTATCAATCAAACTATTCGTCTATCAGTCTATCTATTTATTTATTTATCAATCTATATATCAATCTTACTATTCTTTCTATCTATCTATATAATTATTTTTAATTTTATAAATCTATCTTTTTACCAATATATCTCTCTACCTATTTTTTTTATCTATTTATTTTCTATTTTCTATTTGTTTGTCTATCTATCTATCTTTCTTTCTTTCCATCTTTCTATGAGTCAATTTGTCTATGTATCTATCTATCTATCTATCTATTTATCTATCTGTCTATCAATATGTCTATCATTATATTTGTCTATATATCTATTTGTCTAACTATCATACTGTCTAAGTGTCTAACTATCAATCAGATAATTAGTCTATCTATTTATTTTTCTATCTATCATTCTTTCTCTCTTTCTTTGTATCTATATAACAATCTATCTATCAATATATCTATCTGGCTAACTATAAATCGATCTATATAATTATTGGTCTATCTATCTGTATATCTATTTTTCTACCTATCTACTTATTCACCTATTTGTTTATTCATCTATCTTTCTATATATCTATTTGTCTATCTATCTATCTATCTATCTATCTTTCAAATTATCTTTTTATCAGGCTATTTCACTATGAGAAAATATCAATTTAGTGAGGGAATTTTAGATAGGGATCAATCCCAAGCTGAATTGTAAGAGATAATCTAGGGAATAGCAAGGGATTTACAACCCGCCCCCCCCCCCCCCCCCCCCCCCCCCCGAAAAAAGAAATAGCAACGGATTAGCAATGGATTAGCGAGGGAAAATTATTCGAAAGTTCCATTCAAAAAAAGTGGGGGATTTACAACGTAAAATTTCATAAATTCCACTCAAAAAAAGTGGGGATTTTAGAAATGGATTTAGCGACGGATTAGCAAAGGAAAATTTTCGTAACTTCCGCAAAAGAAAAGTGGGGATTTTAGTGACGGATATTATGATGGAATATCTCTCGCTAATAATAGCCTAAAATTAGTGACAGATTTAACGATGGATTTTCCGTTGCTAATTTTTAGCGACAGAGTTTCTATTGGTAATAAAATCCTTGATTTAGTGGCAAAATTAGCACTAGATTTTCCCTTGCTAATAAAATCCATGATTTAGTGATGAAATTAGCGAAGAATTTTTTCTTGCTAATAAAATCCATGATTTAGCGATAGAATTAGCAATAGATTTTTCCTTGCTAATAAAATCTATGATTTAGCGACGAAATTAGCAATAGATTTTCCCTTGCTAATAAAATCCATGATTTAGCGATGGAATTAGCGATGGAACTAGCGACGGATTTTTCCTTGCTAATATAATCCATGATTTAGCTACGGATTTAGCAATAGATTTTCCATTGCTAATAAAATTGATGATTCAACGACGGATTTAGTGACGAATTTAGCGACGGATTTAGCGGTGAATTGTTCCTTACTAATAAAATCAATGATTTAGCTATGGATTTAGCGAGCGAATATCCCTATCTAATAAAATTCATAAATTTGTGATGGATTTAGCGACGGAATTTCAGTAGAAAATAAAATCCTTAATTTTGTGACGGATTTAGGAACGGAATTTCCCTAGCTAATAAAATTTGTAATTTAGCGATGGATTTAGCGATAAATTTTCATGAACTAATAAAATTTGTAATATAGCGATGAATTTTCTCTAGCTTATAAAATCCGTAATTTAGCTAATAATTTAGCCACGGTATTTCTCTAGCCATTATTTAATTATATAATTTTTTTATTTATTATTTGTATTAAAATTTAATTTAATTTTGTTTATTAAATTTATGTTATTTGTCTATAGATAAGCAATCCTTGAAATGCACATTCTCCTCATGAAATAAAAAATTGATATTATAAATAATTAATTTAATTTATATAAAAATACAATATATATATATATATATATTAATAAGGACTAAAATAACTATTTTTATGATATATTAATTTTTTAAAAAATGATACAAAAAATTGTTCTAAAATATTTATTTAAGAAACTAAATAATTTAAGTTAACGTAACATTAAATAATTAATTTCATAAGTATAAACATTTTTTCGATAATTTAAAAATTAAATTAGCATACATTATAATTTATAATAATTTAAATGTAAATTAATTCAATGTATGATAAATTAAAAAATTTTCAAAAATATATGAATTGACGAATAAACTTGTAAATATTAATATTATTATAAGTATTAAAAAAATTTTATGATTATAGAAACCTTTTAAAATTATAAATAATACATATCTTGAAAATCATGAAATATAATAAAATTATAATTTTTTTCAATAAATTAAAAATTAAATAAAATAATAATTATAAATAAATACATAGATGTTTAATCCTACTAAAATTTAATAAAATTAAAGAATTGAGTAATATTTTTACAATTAGCCTTAAAATTAAGTTTTTATTAAAATATTAAATATTACTTTTTTTAATTATTTTCTCACTTTAAGAAATTTTTTGAATTTTAAAAATTATTATTTATATCAAATAATATGAAATTTTATGCATTTAAAATTATTTCATATTATCTTCGTAAAAATTAATATGAATTCTTAAAAATTTATAACCATAAAATATAAATTTTTTAGATTTTTTAACATTTAGATTATTTTATAACATTTAGGCGAGTGGCTAGAAGACAAATCATCTTTTCATTCATGTCTTATTTTATGAAGTATGTTAATTTCGTACCTATTTGATATTTTTTTAATGCAAAACATATTTTTTATTATTGTTTATATATTTATTATTTAATTAATATTATAATAAAAAATTGTAATGAATTTGTTTTTCATTTGTACCGTGCTACCCGCACATTAATTTTGTTGAAAAAATTTTGATAGTAAATAAAATTAATGAGTATTTTTGTATTATATATATATATTGTTTATTTAATGTTTTAATATTTAAAAATATAAATATTTTCCTAAAATATACATTCTCTCTCAACCCGACACATCTCTAAGACTCTAACATATGAACCAAAGTCCTCTGCATTCCATCTATCTCTCTACGCATCTCTAATATGTGAATCGAAGTCCTCTGCATTTCATCTATCTCTCGAAGCATCGCTAACACATGAACCAAAGTCCTCCGTATTCCATCTATCTCTTGACGCTGATATAAAAAAAATTAATTCAAGGTTTAAGTTTTAATTTTATATTGATTTGAGGTACGTTTATACATTTATTCTTCATCGATTATCCTGGATTGTTTAATCAAAGTGTAAGCATTTATATTCTATTTTTATTCATAATATTGAATACCTAATGTCCTTAGTTAGGAGGTTCTAGCTTAATCCGAGTCTAGAGTCTAACCTAATATGGCATCCATTCACTTTAATAATTTCATTAGATATTCTTGAGTATCAAACTAAACAAATATGTAAAGAATTGATCAGATTTTGTCAGACCTTGTGTTTTGCTTATACTTATGCTTATCCTATAATTAATTATGACATGCTAAAGAGAAGTGGACGAAGTGTATATTTGAACTTTCAATGCAATTATTATATATTACTACTGGTTGAGTTGTTAAAACATACACAACAACTATTGTTGAGCTGCCCCATTCATTTACTAGTCATTTCGAGGAACTTTTTGATGTATATTCTATATCTATCTAAGGGTTGTTGGCCTAATATAACTATCAAAATGTTGCATATGATTGACTTTTATGGTGAGACCATTTTATCTAGAATCTCATATGAAGCTAATAATTATATGTTTCCCTTTAGTATTATGTGTGAAAAGTTCAAAAAATTATAATGATTCACTTTGTTTTTAGAAAATATGAAAAGGGTTGTCGGTGAAACAAATATAATCATTATATCTAATAGGTACATATCATCATATCAATAGGCACCCAACACTTATTCATATCATTCCTCGACTAATTGGTCTAAAAAGTTTTGTTTGGTACTACTGGCACTTAAATTAAAATTTTATAAGTATTTTTCTTAAATATAATACTCATAAACTAGAATACTAATCCATTGATAGTCTTGTATTTATTAGGTTGAATAATGGTTATAATTTGTCATTGGAAGAACTAATAAAATTTAAGAAAAATCGAATAACATGGGTTAAATCACATGAGCCAAAATATTGAGCAATGTCTGAGTTCCCAAAAAAAATATGAGATAAAACAAAAAATAATTTGGTTGAGTCCTTCAATTCTTAACTTTGTATTGAACATCATCATTGGGCATGTAACTTTCTAATGAAAGATAAGGAAGAGTAGTTAATAAATAACATTGCCAAAAGTCAATCATTATAGATGAATGTTGTTTTTAGAGTTTGCACTAGGCAGACTTATATTAACATTGACAACATGAATAAAAAGTACACATGTAGAAATTAGTAAATGTTGGGTATCCTAAGTGAGCATGCACGTGCAAAATTACAATTGATTGGTCAATTCATGATTGAGGTGATTGATATAAATTCTCCAACCAAGAGTTGATATATTTCTGTTCATAATCAAGTATTAAGATGAATAGCATGCCATTAATTTGTAAAGATACTATGTATTGGGTATGATATCATTTATTTCTCATTATACCCTCCTCACTCTAAATACCTTGAATCTCAATTTATGAATAAATAGGCTATGTTTTGTTTCAAATGAAATGCGACTAGGCATAATAGAAAGACTTACAAGAATCTATTCGTATAATACTTTATTTTCTTTTTTATTGATTGTATTAATACCTATATCATACAACTTATTTTGAGAACATCTTCATATGGTGTACTATTGATTACTAGGTAGTAATCTTCATCATTGATGAATGCCTATTTATTATCATCTATATACATATAACATATTACTACTTCTAATACACACACACACACACACACACTGATGGTAACATGTTGCTGCTATAAAATATTACAATAGTATGTATATATTTATATTTTATATTTATATAATATATATATAAGATGTAACATGTAACAATGATTATATATATACAACCCTATATATAAATATATACTAGAATATTTATGCAAAATTAAAATTGATGAAAAACTCAATGAATGTATATATAGTGTTGCTAATGTTTGTTTCTTAAGATGTGCTCGATGTGGAGCATGCGATATTGCTCACTGTGTGCTTAGTATGAAGCATTATTTTTGCTCTAATTTCTTCTGAAAAATACTTGAGTAATCCAGGTATTTTCTATTTAAATTTCTTCGCATATTAATGGTTAAATCAAGATATGATATTTCCGATTTATGTTTTGTATTATGTGGTATTTGATTTAAGCGATGTGTATCAAGGTATAATTATTTGTGATGATGCGTGGTGTGCACTATGCATTACATCTATGAATATACTATAAAATTATATTGGCCGACCTCTACTTTTCATCATCAATGTGGGCAACTTTTGTGTATACATGTGCACTATTTATTTAATTCCACTCTAAAATAGTAAAGGTTCATAAAAATAGAAAAACTATTTATATGCTATAATTATAAATTTGAAATCACCATAATAAGGCCAACATGTTTTGGGATTGAGTCATATTTCAATACTAGTTTTTAATATCCAAGCTTCCTACACACACACACACACACATTATATATATATATTACAAAACCCTAATCAGAATTTCTCACTTTTTATACCATGAGGTCCACTATGTTTTCATAAATAATCATCACAAATAATTTCTTCATGAAAATAAATGATTTTTAATATCTATCAATGGATTTTCTACTAAATTTTTTTAATATTTATAAATATGTGAAAAGTTTGTTTAAACAATGATTCTATTTTGATTGATGTATATCCAATATTAATAATTCTGATATTTATAAAGATATTAGAGGATACTTAACAAATTTCAATACTTATACATAAGTTAGATTTTCCATGTTGGTTGTGTTTTTTCTTCTTGATAATGTTCGACAATACTCAATGTGTACCAAAGAGAGTCAAAACAAATTAGTTATCAAACATGCTCATTTAATAGAATAATATTTATCGAAGCTATATAATAATATTTAACAATATACAATGCTTTTCAATATTATCTGATGATATTGATTCAAAGAGAACTAATATTTTTCTAAAATAACATAGACTCTTTTATAGAAATAGATTATATTTGATATAATTTGATTAAGTTTGAAGTAGCTTGAATATGTCTGATATCATCAATATTATTGATACCTTCTCAATGATTTCAATAATATTTGATACTATTTTTGCCTCTTGTATATTATAATATTTTGATATATATCCTATCAATACAAGAAAATATCGATTTAGCTAGTGAATTTTAGCTATGGATAAATCCCTAGCTAAATTATAAGTGATTAGCAGGGGAATAGTAAGGGTTTGATGATTTTGGGTTGAGTTTGGGAGAAGGTTAGGTAGATAAAAAAAGTATAATATTTTATATCTATAACATTTTTTATTTAGATAGAGGATATAAAACTATTAAAAATATTTAGAAATTTTTAATGTTTATAATCCCCACAATGTCATGCAAAACAATAGATTTTTTTCTAACAAATAATGTTTTATCAACTTTGATTTATTATGTTAGGTATATCAATGTAGTTTATTATTACTCTAACAATTCAAATTCTGCCAAATTTATATTAACTATAATTTATACCATTAACAATTGTAGATTATGAAGAGCTTGGGTATCTCTGTAACATTGATGAAATTCATGCCATACAAGAGTATTCTTCTTACAACAACATTCGTTAGGATGCCCTTTATCGTGCCGTGTTAATAATATCATCTTTTAACACATGGTACTTTTTCTTTGCAACAATATGTTAATTTTAAACAATTTAAAAAACTAATAAATATGAGTAGTAATTGTTAGTTGAACATTGTAGTTATTAGTTGAGTACCATAACTTTTAGTTGTAACCTACAAACTTGAATCTAAGTTTCATGTTTAACAAATTTGTAGCAGAAGTATCTTGTAATAAATAGTAACAAAGAATATAAGAAAATATGAGAAGTATTATGGAAATGTATATATCATTAATGAAACATTAATTTATAGTACTAGCGAATATATGTGAGTACTCTTTTATGTGAGTACTCTTTATAGTTTAATATGATATAACATATTTACTAATTAATTTTAGTCCATAACATATATTATTAAATATTATTTCATATCTTAATAAAATAAATATAAATTATTATAATTTCAATAACATCAATACAATATAATAAAAAAAATAGTAACATATCATAATAATACAACAAAGGAATTATAAATAACATTAATAAGTTGTAAATAAAAATAAAAATTTCAAAACTATTGAGAATTATATTGTATTTTTATATTTTTTTATCTTTAGATACTAGGATGAGATGATTCGTATAGATTAATAGTATTTATAAGTTTTTTTTGTATTTATTAGTGAATTTTTATTTATTTAATAAATGATAATGTCATTTTATACTTTTTATTCTTAATATTAAATTATTTGTAAGTCTTTATTTATTTATTAAGTTGTTTTATTTTTTATGGTAATACTCGATATGTATTAATCTTCATATTTTTTTATCTATATATATATATATATATGGACATGCAGATATATGGAAGAAATTTATGATGCATTAGTAGAACATCTCTTCGCTATAGAAGCAGTAGTAAATGGCCATTCAATGTAAATTTTTGCTCATGTG
Organism: Sapria himalayana; assembly: GCA_029783825.1. Lineage (NCBI taxonomy): Eukaryota > Viridiplantae > Streptophyta > Magnoliopsida > Malpighiales > Rafflesiaceae > Sapria > Sapria himalayana. The sequence goes on along the minus strand of JAREIK010006837.1, from coordinate 16,315 downwards.
GAAAATTGTAGAAATATAGTATTTTGTTCTCTCTCTAAACATCATTGCTGGCCATATTATAGATATTTGTTAAAGTTGTATGACTATATATAAATAGTTATATAACTAGATATAAATAATTGTATAACTTTATAACACTCTATATAATTAAATATAACTATATTTATAAGTATGTATACATATATGTAAATGTATATATTTATTTATAACTTTATATATTTATGTATAACTATTTGTATGAATATATCTATATATAACTATATGTTTAACTATATAAAAATATTTATAGTTATATATACTATATGTATAATAACATATAACTATAAATAATTGTATCTTATTCTATGTATTACTATAAAATCTTTATACATAACTATATTTAAATATATAATTTACAACTAATATTTAATATACATTTGTATATATTAGTATTCAAAAATGTATTAGTATATCTATACCTATACATAACTATGTGTATAAATCAATGAAATTATATGAACAAATATATATACATACATGTAATTATATAAGTTTAACTATACGTGTAATTATATGTATAATCACATGTAACTATATTTATAATTACATGTATAATAACATACAATAGCATATTTAATTATATGTGTATACCTATATAAAAATTTGTAAAACTAAATAAAACTTTATATAATTAAATATAACTATGTTTTTAATTATTTATACATATATGTATACATATATGTAAATCTATATACTTGTTTATAACTTTCTATATATTTATGTATAACTAAATATAACTACTCATATGAATAACATATATATATAACTTAATGTTTAATGATTTATAATTTTTTATAACTATATATATTATATGTATAATAACATATAACTATACATAATTTTATATTATTAATGTATAACTATTTTTTAAATATATAATAAACAACATATATTTAATATACATTTTTGTTAATTAGTATAAAAAATGTATTTTAGTATATCCATACCTATACATACTATATGTATAGATATATGAAATTATATGAACACATATATATACATACATGTATAAATATAAGTTTAACTATACGTGTAACTATATTTATAACTACATATAACAATATTTATAATTATATATATAAAAACATACAACACATTGTTTAACTATATGTGTATAAATATATATAAATATTCTTATAACTATAAATAACTCTATAAATAAATATAACTTTATTTTTAATTATGTATACATATATGTACACATATTTGTAAATCTATATAATTATTTATAACTTTATAAACATTTATTTATATTTACTTATAACTACTTGTATGCATATACTATTTATAATTATATGTTTAACTATATGTAACTATTTATAACTACATTTACTATATGTATCCTAACATATAATTATATATGGGATAATATTAATATGTTGAACTAATTTGAAATTAAATGGCATAAGATATAATATCAACAATATGTAAGCACATAGAATGAGAGTGTCCGTTGATTAGGCTCATATTTGGAATAATACAAATAAGGGTCGTACTCTTACCTAATCCTAGACCTTTGGCCTCAAGCTCAAATATGAACTTATGTATGACAAAAGATGTAATATTTGATAGGTTTATACTGAAGAAATTTTATTTTCTTTTATATAATTTTTCATTCTAACATTGAACTCTCTATGTGACTTTCTATATCCCTCTTTAATTCTTCTTGTCACTCTATTCATCTTTTTCTTTATGTGTCACACACTCTCTCTTGTAATTTCTTTCTCGCTCTCCTTTCTTGTTTATTCTCTTTCCCTCTCTCTCCCCTCTCTCTTCCTCTCTCTCTCTCTCTTTCCCTCTATCTCCCTTAACAATTTCTCTCCCCCTCTCCCTCCTTCTCTCTCTCCTCATTCTCTATTTCCCGCCTTCTCCCCAATTCTCTGCCCCTCTTTCTCTCCCCAACTTATCTCTCTCTCTTTTTCTCTCTCCCTCTCCTCCTTCAAACATTAAATGTCTTTTTTTGCTTTCATTTCTTGTGCATTATCATACTTTGCACCCTTTATCTAGTAAACTATGATATCTATTAATCTTTATCATACTAAATCTATGTTCTCTATTAATGGAGATTATGCAAATGCATTGCCTCAATATTCATGATATTTAAATTTTAAATATTCATCTGTACGTAATTTTATTTTATTATTTGTATAGTTTGAAGTAATAGAATGTTTTATTAATAATAATGATTGGGCATTATTTTTTGTAAATAAAGATGGCAAAATGAGCTCAGATCATCAGTGGATGTACAAAAGGGTTCTTAATGGAATTTTTGAATAAAAATTTTTTACTGGGCTTGAAACTTTAATCAATGTTGCATGTATTCAATCAAGATTGATGAATGGAGAAAAATTAAGTATCCATATAATCATCGAAAGTATTAGAATATCCCTTTTCATGATGCAAATACTATAATATATCAATTGGCAAATATGGCTTTGTGCCAATTATTTTGTTTTGATTTATCATGGGGAAAGTACAATGGCTCTTAACATTGAGTATGTATACACAAAAAGGTTGCAGGTTTAATAATAATTTAATTTATTTTTAATAGGATTATAAAAATTGATATATATTTTTCTCTCTTTTATATTGTGCAGTATTTATGTTGAGTAGTTAAAATATAGGTAACCAACAATTTTCAGCAATGATGTCGATTATATGCTAGAAACTAATTTGTGAATTTGGTTCAAAAATTATGTGAGAATTATTATGTTTTAAATTTTTAATTATTTAATTTATTATTATCTTTTATTGTTAATATCAATTTTTTAATTTATGTCCCAGGCAATTTATTCCTTCAAATAAAGATTTAAATATTTTTATTCAGAATCTAAGTAAAGATCTATTTAGATATGTGACAACCTATCCTGGGTATTTTGTTAATGAATATAGATTTTACACAATCAGACATGGTTCTTCTAAAATAACATTGAATAGTGATGTATGCATTAAAGGCATGGGATATAGTACAGATGAGATTGATTATTATGGTCGACTCAAAGAAGTTATAGAGTTGGAGTATCCTGGACTCAAAAATAACAGGATTGTATTATTTAAGAGCGAGTGGTTTGATCCTAACCAAATGTGGGCACAAAGATTCAATCGTATTATAAGCTAGTGAATTTTAACCATTAACCCAGTTTAATCGATATGAGCCATTTATTATGGCAGTTCAAGCTGCTCAGGTATATTATTGTATATATCCAGTTGATCTTGTGAAAAGAAAGATTGGTAGGTGATTTGCAAGATCAAAGCTTGATCAAATTTGAGATCCTCGTTTGATCCCAATTCGAGATGAAGATCAACTCACAATAAAGAAGTGTAGACTTAGAATTACACCGGCATTCCAAGAAGATGACATAAATAATATTGAGCCTTTGAGTATGATGAAGATCTAGAAAATTTATGTGACTCAATTGGTGGCACAATAGAAATTGAAGATGATAATTTTTATCTGAAGATGAGTTCAAACTTATATCGGAATTAGACGAAATATTAGAAGATCCATTGGAGGATGCAGTGATGCGATAATTAAATTGTTATAATTTATTATAAATTTTAACTATCAAAGACATTTTATAATTTGTTGAAATCTATCGGTGTGTTTTATTCGAAATGCATGCTTGTTCATCATATTTCTATTTTATTTTCTTTGTTTTATTTTGTATAATAGATGGTGCTTAAAGGATGTGGTCGTGGTGGAGGTGGACGTGGATGCAGAAATGAACCAAATTCATCTAGTATGTTACATCCATGTTGCAGAATCAATACCATCTCATAGCCATCATATCCTGACTTCAACATCACAATCACCATCTCCATTTCTATCACCATCACCATCATTGAGAACCTCTACTATCACCTTTATCAGATGTAAGACCACCACCAATTGTGCTTCCTGCTCACACTTTTGATCCATCTCTATCTTCTACACCATAATTTACACCGATTATTCCCCCATTTACATACCAATGAAATATCAAATGTTGTGCCTTCCTCTACTATTAGTGCAAAGTTAGTAATCGATATTGTGGATGAGTGGTAAAAGAAATATGTAAATGACTTGAAATATTTTTTTGTTACTGTTAGTGGTATATTTTATATTGTTATGATTTGCTTGTTTTCTATGTTATTTATTTATTTTTTTATGCTGTTTTATTCCATCTCACAAGTATTCAACTATAATTACAAAGGCTTTCAAGAAATGGCTGATGTTAAAGCTTTCTCTGGAAGAAATTTCTGAATCGAAAAGTAGTCATATTTTAATGACGTTCAGGTAAAAATAACAAAATAAAAGAATTGAAAAATAATTATCAATTTACTTAACTTTTATGTTGTTATTATTCAAGCAGTAAATAATTAGTTCTTGTTGTTAATATAAATTATTTTGTCATTTTTCTATTTACAGAATCAGTGTACTTGGTCACCTAAATTTGATGGAAAAAATAAAGTCATTATGGGAGATCAAAGTTGTTCAATGGTATTCTGATTTTGTCCATAAATTAAAGAAAATGAAAGAAAGACCTAATTTTATATCCGAGGAAGACTGCATGAGGGGCCTAATTATTGGGATGAGCTAGATATGAATAAAAAAATTAGATATTGCCTGCAAAAATCAACGAAGTGAGGTTGCTAGACTAGGTACAAAATTGTTGACACACTAGAGGTTCAAAGTCGAGGATTGAGCACGCTCGAGATTTGATACAAATTTAAAATTTTAAACTATCTATATGTTGGGTTGTCCTAATAGTCCAATAATTATAATCTCTGCATGGAATTAATAATTTGTAATTTTTTTTTCATTTGTTTTTATGAATTAATAAAAAACATATTATATGCAGGAAAATTGGGTTGTTATCCAAATTTTATGAGATTTTCACGAAGATGTATGTGAGAATGTTGATGGTCAGTATGTTGACAACAGTCTAAGATGATTGTAGTAAGAAATTATTATATTAATTAGAACTTTATAAAACTACAGTACATTTGGAAATTGTTTTGAATGCAAATATTATTTTATTTTTTGTAAATCTAGAATAGTTTTATCTTATTTTTACTCATGACCTAATAAAGGAATGTGTGATAGCTGTCGTCAACAAGTTGAGAGTTCTATGGATCTCCAACAATTGACTGGATTATTTATTCGGAGACAAAGGAGGTCAAAAGAAGTATGAGTACGGAATCGGCTATAAAGGAGTGACATTTTGTGTGTAGCTATCATGCTTCTAATTCATTCTGTCTCAACAATGGTGGATGAGGCACTCAAACAACAAGCATGGAATAAATGAACATATTGTGGATATGGAGACCGAAATGAAAAAGAAGGAGGAGCAGATAACTAATTTGATGGAAGAAATGCAAGAAATTATAAAAATTAAAAAAACAATCAACACCAGATTGTCCTATATTGAGTCAAAGTAGCGGCATTAGCGCATCAGATAGCATTTCAAGATCCAGCTGTGAATCCTCATAGGAAAAGCTAGCATTCCCTACAAATTATGAGGATGATTGAGTATGAGAATTATTTCTGAACTATTATTTATTTTATCAATGTGTAGTAAATAATTATGATATTTTTTGCAGCTTCAATTTTTTTATTCTAGTTTTGTCTTTGCTTTTCTGATGAACCAAATATGAATCATTGCAGGATGCATTAGTGAGAGAAAAGAAAATCCTTATTCAAAGCATTCATACATTACCACGGTCCTTCCAATGCATGGGTCTCATATATACCAATTTTAACTTTATAAAAACTAGGCTAGCTTATCTATCTTTATTATTCTAAAAACATTTTATTTTGCACTCTCTTTATCTCTAAACATAATTGCTAAACAACTTTTGGATTTTTGTTGAAGCTGTATGACAATCAACTTTAATTTGTGTTGTTCAGGTCTATAATATTTCTTTTTATATATCTGTGAATATGTTTTTGTGTCTCTGCATTTTTTGGGTCGAGGTTTAGCCTATTATAGGTATGTAAAAGCCTATATTCAGTAGAGGCAGCAACATCAAAGATGGCAGTGATGGCAGTGGCGGTAGTGGCGGCGGCTGCGACAGTAGTGGCAGCAGTGGTAGTAGTGGTAGCAGTGGCAGAGGCGACATCAGCGACAGTAGCAGTAGCAGCGGCAGCTAAGGTAGCTACGGTAGCAGTGGTAGTAGTGATAGTAGCGGCATAAGTGACAGCAGTAGTAGTGGCAGCAATGGCAGTAGCAGCAGCAGTATTTGACAGCAGCAGCAGTGGCAACAGCATTGGCAACGACATTAGCGGCAGCTACAGTGGTAGCATTAGCGGCTTCGGCCGCAGCTACGGCAGCGGTAGTAAAGATAGTGGTAGCGGGAGCAGCAGTAATGGCAACAAATGCGGTATATACATATGTATATAGTCAGTATATATGTACGTATACTACTATAATATTTTATGTACAAATATACTAAGTATATATATGTACTCAGTATATATGTATGCATAATACGATAGTTTATATGTACATATACTATAGTAATATATGTACGAGTGAAATGCTAGTATATATGTACATATTTACTGTAACAATATATATTTATCAAAACATAGTTTTTTATTTATTTTATTTGATTTGTTGGTTTAAATTTCATCCAGATATGGTACTGCATTGTTTCATATACGAAGCTATATAAGTGAAGACATATTTCAACAAACATGAAGCACTGTGACTCGGAAAGAATTTTCATAGCGAAAGTTGGTGATCAGAGGAGCTGTAGGAGAGAAAGTAACGTCAATGCATTGGTAGATTATACTTTATGTACAGTTGGTAGATACATTGATTAATAAGATGTAATATAATTATATTATTTTTGTTTAGTTATTTAACAATATTGTATTAGAAATAGTTATTGAATGAATTTTGTTTATTTAAAATTTTCATTTATAGTTTCTATTTTATTAAATTTAATTTTAAAATATTAAATTATTTAATTAAATTTTTGTGAAATTGTATGACAGTCAACTATAATTTTTGTTGTTCAAGTCTATAATAACTATCTTTATATATCTTTGAATATGTTTGGTTTCTCCAAAATTTTTGGGTAGAGTTCTTGTCTATTATAGGTATGTAAAAGCCTATTATCATCATTGGTAGCTACGGCAGTGGTGGCAATGGTGTAGTGACAGTAGTGATGGTAGTGGTGGCAGTGGTGCCAGAAGTAGCAGCGGCGGCAACACTGGCGCCGGCAGCAACAATAGTGGTAGCAGTAGCCGTGGTGGCTATAGCAATGGCGGCTGCCACGGAGGGAGCAGAGGAAGCGGCATCATCAGTGGCAGCGACGGCTTCAGCGACAGTAATGGTAGTGGAGGCAGCATTGGTAGCGGGGGCAGTGGAGGTAGCAATGGCAGCGGTGGTAGTGGAGGCAGCAGCGGCAGTAGCAACTGCACTGATAGCAGACAAAGCGACAGCGGCAGCAACAGCAGCGGCAATAACAACAACATGAGCCATGAGAATGACAACAAATGTGGTATATACGTACGTATATAATTAGTATATACGTACAGATAATTCTACAGTATTTTATGTACATATATACCGAGTATAAATATACTCGGTAGATATGTACACATAATATTATTATTTATTTGTACAAATACTACAATAATACATATATGAGTAAAAAGTTAGTATATATTTACATTTTGTTGCAGTAATATATATTATCAAAACATAGTTTTTTTTAAATTATTTTGATTTGATTTAGTGGTTTTAAATTTCTTACAAATGTTGTACCACATTTTTTCTATACGAAGCTTGTATAAGTAAAGACATATTTCAACAAACATGAAGCACCATGACTCAGCCAACTTTTCGTAGTGGAAAGTTGGTGATCATAGAGTAGAGGGAGAGAAATTAATGGTAATGCATTGATAGATTATACTTTATGCATAGTCGGTAGATACATTGATTACTAATATGTAATATAATTTTTGTTAATTTTTTTAGTTATTTAAAAAATGTATTAGAATAATTTATTAAATGAATTTTTTATTTTAATAAAATATTTTGATTTATAGTTCTATTTTTATTAAATTTAATATAAAATTTTTTATATTTAATTAAATTTAGTTTAAGCTGTATGACAATTAATTTTAATTTTTGTTTGTTCATATCTATAATAACTATTTTTTATATATATGTGAAAATGTTTGTGTGTCTCTGAATTTTTGGGTAGAGTTTTAGCCTATTATAGGTATGTAAAAGCTTATTATCAACAGCAGTGCAGTGGCAGCAATGGCAGTGGTGCAATAGAAGTGGCAGTGGTGGTAGATGTGGCAACAGTAGTAGTGGCAGGAGTGGGATCGGTAGGAGCGGCAGCATAGTAGGTAGAGGCAGCAGCTGCAGTAGTGGCTGCACAGGAAGTGGTGGCGGTAGCAACACCTGCACCGGAAGCATTGGCAGCACCAGAAGCAGTGGCAGCAGTGATAGCAGCGGTAGAGGCGACAACGGCAGTGGCGGAGGCGGTGGTGGCAATGGTGGTAATGGCCACTATGGCATGCAGCGGCAGCACCGGCAACGACGATAGTGGTGGCAGCAGCGGTGGCGGTGGCAGCCGCGGCAACTTCGCGCAGCAACGGTGGTGGCAGCAGCAGCGAGAATAGTAGTGGTATTGATAGTGACAGTGGTAACGACAGCAGTGCTAGGAGCAGCAGCGGGAGCAGTAGCAAAAATACCAAATGAAGTCATACTAAGTATATACGTAGATTTAATACTACAGTATTTTATGTACGTATATACTAAGTATATTTGTACTCAGTTTATATGTACACATAATATTACTGTTTATATGTCCATATACTACATTCATATATATACGAGTCAAATACTAGTATATATTTACATATATACTACAGGATTATATATGTATCAAAACATAACTTTTTTTAATTTCACTGATATGATATATATTTACACAAATACTGTTTAATTTTCTTACAGATATGATACCGCATTGTTCCTCATACAAAGCTTCTATAAGTGATGGGATTTTCACTAGACATTTGTGCGTGACTCGTACAGCTTTGTCACAGTAGAAAAATGATGATCGAAGGAGCTGAGAGAGAGAAAGCAACATCAATGAATAAATATATTATACTTTATGCATTGTCGGTAGATACATTGATGAATAAGATGAAATAAAAGTTTGTTATTTTTTGTTTCAATTATGTAAAATATTGATTAGAATATGATATTAAAATGATTTATTTTGTGTTATTATAAATTATTTATAGTCTCAATTTTATTCAATTTGATATAGATATATTAATATTAATTAAAAAATTTAAAAAATTTTAAATTCTGAATTATTTTTGAAATTAAGAATGGCTAGGGAAAATTCCCTTGCTAAGTAAGCAAGGGAAAATCTCTTTCTAATTTAGCTAGGGAATTTTCCCTAGCTAATTTAGATAGAGAAATATTAAAATTAGCGACGGATATTCCGTCGCTAAATTTATTTAGCTAGGGTCTATATCCATTGCTAAAATTTATAGTCCAACACTTTAGCTAGGGAATCATCCATCATTATTTTTGTTTAGCAACGGAATATCTCATTTATCTTATAAATTTAGCTAGGGAATTTTACTTTTTTAGCAAGGGATTTTTCCGTCATGAATTTTTTAGCTAGGGACACTTTCGTCGCTAAAATTTTGCAAGGTGGGCTTTAGATAAGGAACCAATCCGTTCGTAATCCATCGCTATATCCTGTTTAGCGATGGAAAATGCCAATTTAGCAAGAGAATTGACCCAAGCTATATAGGATTTTCTTGTAGTGTTTATCTATCTGTCTATTTGTCTATTAATTTATCTATCTATCTTTCTATTTGTTTATCTATATATATGTCTCTCTATCTCACTGTCTATCTATATATCTGTTTAACTATCACTATCTATCTATCTATCTATCTTTATAAGTATCTATCTACTTATTTGTCTATTTGTCTATTTGGATATCTAATTATTTATCAATTTATATATATATCTATCTATTTAACTTTTTATCTATCTATCTATGTGTCTTTCTATCTATCTATCTCTATCTATCTATTTTTCTATCTATCTATTTTTCTATCTATTAATCTATCTATCTATATTTATTTCTATATCTATATATCTATCTATCTACTATCTATCTATTAGTCTATTTATCTATCTGTCTAAGTATCTATCTATATATCTATATGTCTATCTATCTATTTATCATTATGTTTATCAGTTTATTTTTTTATCTTTCAACTTGTCTATCTCTTTATTTGTCAATCTATATATCTATTTATCTATCTATATTACTATTTGTATTAGTTTTTCTGTCTATCTCTCTATCTCACTATCTCACTATCTTTCTATTTGTCTATTAGTTTTTCTATCTCTCTCTATCTCACTATCTTTCTATTTGTCTATTTGTATATCTGATTATCTTTTGATATGCCTATCTATCTATTTATCTATTATTTATCTATTTATTTATCTATTTATTTATCTATTTATCTTTCTATCTCTATATGTCTATATGTTTATATATATACATCAGTATCTATTAATTTGTCTTTCTGTTGTCTGTGTATCAATCAATCTATCTGTCTATCTATGTATGTGTCTATCTATTTATGTGTCTATCTATCTATTTATTTGTATATATGTCTAATCTATCTATCTATCTATATCTATCTATTAAGATATCTATCTATTTGTCTATATGTCTATCTTTCTAGCTAACTCTTTATATTCCTCTAGCTATCTATATTTCTATCTCATTATTTTTTATATATAACTAACTTTTATTAATCTATCTATATATCTATTTCTATCTATCTATTTATCTATCTATTTATCTATCTATCTATATATCTATTTATTTTTCAATCAATCAATCTATATATCTCTCTATTTATCTGTCTATATTACAATTTGTGTATCTATCAATCTAAGTATTTGTATATTTTTTATCTGTCTATCAATTTTTATGTCTATCTAGAGGTGTCAACCGGGCCGGGCCGGCCCGGCCCGGCACGAGGCACAGCACGGTTAGCCGTGCCTGGGCCGGCCCGCACGGAAAATTTCCGTGCACGGGCCCGTGCCGTGTCTGGGTTAGGCACGAGCGTGCCGTTCAGTGCCTGGCCGTGCCATGCCGTGCCATGCCTGACCCTCACGGTTCAGCACGCGACACGGCACACGGGCATGGGTCTTCCCGTGCCGGGTGTCCCGTGAACCCGACCCAGGATTCCCCTCCCGCAAAAAAAGACCGCGGGTCGTGTCTGATTCGACGAGACCCATGGTCCCCCGATTCCCGAACCACTCGGATAGGCAAGCCCGAGCGGGCCAGCAAGGCACGGCACGGCCCACCGTGCATATGGGCCGTGCCGGCTTGGCTGTTTTTAAATCGGCCGGCCGAGCACGGCACGTATAGTAACCATGCTGTGCCTAGCCGGCATGGTATAGTAACCGTGCCGTGCCTAGCCCGGCACGGTATAGTAACCATGCCGTGCCTAGCCCGCCACGGTATAGTAACCGTGCCGTGCCTGGCCCGGCATGGTAGCACGATCATGCCTAAAAAACTGGGCCGGGCCGGGCCCGGCCCGTTTGACACCTCTATGTCTATCTATCTATCTGTCTATATGGTTTTTGTCTATCTGTCTATTTCTCTTTGTATCTATCTATCTATCTATTTATATGTGTCTAAGTGTTTGTGTCTATGTGTCGACGTGCATATGTCTTTTTGAGCAATGTGTATGTGTCTATGTGACTAGTGTGTATATGTGTCTAGTCTATGTGTCTATGTGTCTATGGGTCTAGGTGTCTATCTGCATATGTATCTATGTGCCTATCTATATATCTATCTATCTATTTGTATATCTATATATCTGTCTATGTTTTTTATCAACTTTCTATCAACTTTTTTATCTGTATATCTATTTATTTGTGTATCTGTCTATTTTTAAATTTGTCTATCTAATTTTATTTGTATCTATCTATCTATATGTTTGTCTATCTGTCTATACGTCAATTTGTCTATCTAATTATCTTTTTATATATCTTTCTCTCTATCTCTCTATTCATCTATAAGAGTATCAGTTTATCTATCTATTTTTCTATATGTCTAATTATATTTATGTATATTTATCTATCTATCTATCTATTTGTCAATCTTTCTATTTGTCTTTCTGTCTCATATATATTTATCTATCTATCTTTTAGTTATAAGTTTATTACTCTATTTACTATCTATATATCTGGCTATCTATCGATCAATGTAATATTTGTTAATAGTCTACTTCTCTATCTGTCTACCTTTCTATTGATCTATCTATCTCTATATTTGTCTACCTTTCTATCTATCTATATGTCTATATATTTATATCTATCTATCTTTCTATCTATCTATGTATATGTCTATTAATCTATCTATCTATTTGTATATATGAGTAACTGTCTAGTTATCTATTTATCTATCTATCCTTCTATTGTCTACATGTCTTTCTACTTTTTATATGTTTGTCTATCTAATTATCTATGAATCTATCTATCTATCTATTTGTCTAATTATCGATCTATCTATTGTCTATTTATCTATCTTTTTATTTGTAGATTTGTATATATGTCTATTTATCTTTCTATCTATTTATGTGTTTATATGTCTATCTATCTTTCTGTTAATCAATCAATCTATCTATCTATCTTTTTACTATTATTTATATGTCTATTTGTATATCAATCAATTTTTATCTATCTATCATGTTTATCTATCTATCTAATTATCTATCTATTTGCCTGTCTATATCTGTATATCTATAATTATATATCTATTTGTCTGTTTGTCTGTGTATCAATCTATCTCTTTATATCTATCTAGCTATCTATTTCTCTAACTATATATGTCTATCTTTTATACATCTACTTCTCTATCTATATCTTTCTTTCTTTATTTCTTTCTATTTTGTATATCTATCTATCTCTCTATCTATCTATCTGTCAATCTATCTATCTATAAATCTAGCAATCTCTCTCTTTATATTCTATCAATTTGTCTATCTGTCTATCTATCGATCTATCTTTTTATATATCTCTCTATTTGATAATCTATCTATTTGTCTAACTATATATCTATATATTTTTCTGACTTTTTGTATATTTATCTATCTATCAATATATCTATATTGATAGAGAGATAGATCATATATCTAAATATCTATTTGTATAAACAGATTGAGAGATAGATAGACATAGATAAAGAAATTGATAATTATTTAGACAAATAGATCTATAAATTGATCGATAGTTTGATTGAGAAAAATAATAGACGTTAGATAGAAATAGATAGAAAGATCAAAAGACATAAATATAGACAAATAGATAAATAGATAGAATTATAGATAAATTGATAGATAGACAAATAGATGGATAGATAGATAGATATATAGACAATAAATAGTTAGATAGAAAGATAGATTAGTTAGATAGATATAGTTAGACTGATAGATACACAATAGATACATTTATATATTGATAGACAGACAGATAGATAGAAACATTTATAGATAGATAGATAGGAAGAAAGATATACAGATATATAGACTGATAGATATTAGAAAGACAGCTATATTGAAAGATAAAGAAATAGAAAAAGAAAGACATTTAGATTGATCGATAGATCGATACACATATATTGATAGATAGATGAGTTAGATAATAATATATAGAATTAATTAGATTGATAAAAAGATTGATAGATAGATTGATAGAGAAATTAATAGATAGATTAATAAAAGAATAATAAATAGATTATTAGATTAAATTGATAAATAATTGATATACAATAGATAAATAGATAGATTAGAATAAAGATAGATAGACAGATTGTTAGATAGATGATTTATTGAATGATTGATACTTAAATAGATAGAAAGTTAGATAGATACATAGTTAGTTAGTTAGCTTATTAGACAAATAGATAGACAAATAGATAGACATATAGAAATAGAGATAGTATAGATACATACATATATATAATATATATATATAAAGATTAATAAACACATTGATTGATAGACAAACATATATATAGACAAATAGATATATAGATATATAAACAAATAGATAGGTAGACAGAGAGGTAGGTAGCTAGACAAATAGATAAAATAGATAGATAACATGTAGATAAACAGACATATAGATAGATAGTTAGATAGATAGATATACAGACTAATAGATAGACAGATAAATAGACAAATATATCACAATAGACAAATAGATGGACAGAGTGATAGACAGATAGACAGATATAGATATTCAAATCATTAGATAGACAAATTGATAAAACATAAAGACAGACATATAGACAAACAAATAGACATATACATAGATAAACAGATAGATATAAATATATTAAATATAATATATATATATATATATATATATATATTGATTGATATATAGACAGATTGATATATAGATAGATATATTTATACATAGACATATATAGATAGATAATACATAAATAGATAGAAAGATAGATAGATCTATAGACAAATAGATAGGTAGATAGATTTATATATTGTTATATAGTTAGATAAAATTATAGATAGAATAGTTAGACAGAAAAATATAGTGATAATATATATATATCTAGATAAATAGATAGATATAAAACAGATAGATACATAGATAGAAATAAAAAAATTGATAGATAGATAGATATAAAGATAGGTAGACAGATAGATAGTGAGATATATAACAGATAGATATAAAGATAGATAGAAAGATAGATAGACAATAGATTGACAAAAAGATTGATAGATAAATATATGACAGATAGATAGACAAATTTTAGACAGACAGATAGATAGATAGATAGATAGGTCGATAGACACAAAGCTAGATAGATAGGTAGATAGATAGATATATACAAATAATACTTAGATTGATAGACAACTCAATAACCAGATAGATCGACATATACATAAAAATATAGATAGAGATATATTATATAGTTAGATAGACAGATAGATAGATAAATAGATAAATAGACTGAGATAGACATATAGATAGATAGACAATTAGATAAACATATAGCTAATTTAATAGATAGATTGATTGATTGACAATATATAGACAAATAAATAGAATGATAGATAAGATAAGATATATATATATATAGATTGACCAAAAATTAACAAATATATAGATAGATAAATAGCCATATACATAGCAGATAGATATAAAGATATTTGGATAGACAGATAGACATACAAAAATATATATATATATATATATATTATATATATAATATATTATATATATATATATATATATATATATAATATATTATATATAGACTAAAGATTGTTAGATTGATAGATATATAGTCAAAATCTAGACAGATTCAAAGGCACAAATAGATAAATAGATAGATAGATAGACAAATAGATAAATAGACAGATTAATAGATAGATTGATAATACTTAGATAGTTTATAGATAGACAATTAGATATATAGATAGATATACTAACAGATAGATAGAAATATACACAGATAGATGATAGATAATTAGAAAAATATATAAAAAAATTGAAAGATAGATAACAAATAGATAGATAGATAGATAGATAGATAAGAAATAGATAGACAAATATTTATATAAATTGATAGATAGATAGATAGTAACATTGATAGTTAGACTAAAAGAAAGACAAATAAATATATAAATAGATTAACTAATGATAGATAGATGATTGATTGATAAAATAATGATCAACAGATAGATAGACTTATAGATTGATAGATTGATAAATAGATAGATACATATATAGATAGTACACAGACATACAAATAAACAACTATATATACAGATAGATAGACAAATTGATGATATATAAATAGATAAAGAGATATATCAAAGTTGATAGATAGATAGATTATTGATTGATTTATAGATAGATAGAAAGATAGATAGACATATAGATGCTTAGATAGTTAGACAAAAAGATAGATAGATATATAGATTATAGACTAATAGATAGATCGATAGATTAAAAGAATAATCAACAAATAGTAGACAAATAGATAGATATTTCGATAGATACATATAGATATAGATAGATGATTAGATATAAAAATATATAGATAGATAGATACACATTTGATAGACCAAATAGAATATAGAAAATAGTTAGTTAGATAGTTAGAAAGATAGATATAGATAGATTAATTAATAGACTAATAGATAGTTAGTTAGATAGATAGATAGACAAATAGATAG
>JAREIK010006836.1:0-24097 GCA_029783825.1 Sapria himalayana | reverse complement strand
TAAAATAGTCCCAAAAAATTCCTAAACTCAGTCCAAAAATTTTAGGACTGAAATTTACGGCCTCTCATGGCCTCTAAGAAAATTCCAAGCCATTACATAGCCTTTAGGCTTGAAATAATACAGTAGGAAAATTTCCTACCTCTTGAAGTTTGACGAAACGCTAAGATATTGGTACCTACGCGTAGCTCTCTTCGCGTAGTCCAACTTTACCTTCTGCTCTGATGAAAACCTACGGTCCGATTTCCGTAGATCTTGAGAAAGAAACGAAGAGAAAAAAATATAAAATGCTCCCCTTCTCTCTCTCCTCTCCATTCACTGTCGTCGTGCCTCTGTATGTCCGTCTCTTTTTTATTTTTATCTTTTTTTGTTTTATTATTATATTATTATTATTGGATACATAGCTTATATTATCTTATTCGGTCGTCGTTCTGCCGAAATTTTTTTATTATATTTTCAGTTCAATTTATTTTAACTTAACTTAACTCTAGCCATTTCCCGACTTCGAGATTTTCGTAAAAATCTCGTTCCTGAAGTTTATTTGGCAACCTATCACCCCGAAATTCGTAAAATATTCTGACTGTCTCAGAATTCGACGAAACTTTTCTGGGTCACTAGATTTCGCAAGACGAATTTAACGGCTCAGTCCTTTTCGTCATCCGAGATCTAGAGAATTTTCTAGGCTTCCCTGAACCATTATGGCAATTATTATTATTATTATCCTTTTGAAATTCCATAATTTGTACTTTCACCCCTCCACTTTCCTTAATTGCACAAGTGTCACAATTCTTTGAAAACTTTACAATTTCATTCTTAAAAACAACTTTAAAAAAATACTACTATGACACTCAATTAATTAAGGATGCCCTTGGCGTACATATACAACCCTACGGTTTCACGTATCGTACACCCTCTTGGGACAGGGGTTATAGTATATCTAGGCATGGGAGACACATGGCTCACCAAATGCCATGTGTCTAGCACCATGAGAGTGGGTTGAGTAGTGGAATGAGAGGAGAATGGATCAAACCAAGAGAGGAAGGGTTAGAATAATTCGTGAACTGGAGAGAGAAAAGAAGGATGGTTGCTGGGCAAGCTCAGTTCATGGACTGAGGAAGGAGAAGGAACCAGAAAACTGAGATAGAAAGAAGAAGGAAAAAGGAAATGGAGGAGGAGCCAAAACCTCCATTGTTGCAGGGTTGAAGGACCAAGGACTTGATCCCACAAGCTACAAGAGGTAAGGGATCTCTCCTATTTGGTTTATTCCATGCTTGGGGCCATGGAAATGCCATTGGGTTGAGTATTGGTTGTGACCCTCAATGGAGGAGATTTTCATATAGGGTAATGCTGTGTTTTGAGTGAGATGTTGTCAAAAAAAATTTCCTTCAACCCCATGACTGTGTTCAGCAATAACTTGGGCCATCACTAATCAGAATTGAGTGATTCTAGTTGCTGGGCAAACTAGAGTTAGAGGAGCACATATCTTCTTGAAACAGGTCTATCCAAATTCCGACTCCTTTGGACTCAAAAATGCAATGAAAGGCGAGCTATGTTCAGACAGTTTCTGGTCCTGTTTGAAAATTGAGTGGTCCTGTTTAAAAACAATGCTTCCAACACTGTTCTCCTTGCTTTTGTATCGGTTTTAATTCATAAATTTTGTGACTTTATGGGGTTAATCTCTACACCCTAGTTGTGATGGTATGAGGCTTGAATCTAAAGCCATTGTGAATTGTGGATTAAATTGCCATCTCTTGGTTAAGAGATGACATGATGTCTTTGGTTGTGTTCCAAATAATTGGGACTGTATGTGTTTTCTTGAATATGGACTTGTCTTGGCACTGTCTTGCTGGTTGTGGGATTGATATATCATGACTCAGCCTGGGTGTGTGAGTTGTGTCATTAAATTGCTTAATTGAAGTTAGGACTGTGGAGATGCATGCGTGTGTGATGCATTGAATATGAATGTGTGAAATGCTAGCATAACAGCATGAGTAATGATATAAGACTAAACATATGAATTGCTATGTGCATTTAGACATAGTCATTCATGGTACACGAGATGGTGTACGGTATATGTTATCAAAGTAGAGGTCATCTTGCATGTGGCATGGTATAAAGTGCAATGGCACATTTGCATTGCATAATTGCACGCAAACATCGCATTTCATGGGTGTGGGTGCATTGGTTGTAAATTAACACCGCGTATGGTGTTGATGGTGTAGGCTTAGGAAATGGACAACGTCAAAGAGAGTTGCGCGGTTTATCGGAGACTGTCTAATGTTTTTGAAGTAAAGAGGTTTATCGAGGACTGTTCAATGCTTTTGAATTAAAGCAGTTTATCGGAGACTGTCCAATGCTTTTGAATTAAAGCGGTTTATTAGAGACTGTCCAATGCTTTGAATTAAAGGGGTTTATCGGAGACTGTCCAATGCTTTTGAAATAAAGCGGTTTATCAGATACTGTCCAATGCTTTTGAATTAAAGTGGTTCATTGGAGACTGTCCATTGCTTTGAATTAAAGCGTTTATAGGAGACTAGCCAATGCTTTTGAATTAAAGCGGTTTATCGAAGACTGTCCAATGCTTTTGAATAAAGCGATTTAATCATATTTGTTAAACAAAAAGATTTGTTTGGAAAATGGTTTGCATCACGCACGAGAATCATGGGTGTGTGTGGTATGAGTTGGCGGCTGACTCGGGATTTATTACCCAGTGGCACATTGGGGGATGGAGCTCAGAAAGGCTCGGTACATGGAGCATGTAGAGTGTCGTCTCATATATGGCATGTAGGATTCCAAACCTGGATACATAGTCTCATTTGGAATGTTTGTGTGACTGTGACATGATCAATTGCATGTATACCTAGGTGGGGAGTAGCCCTTGTAGGTTTTATCTCTACTGGGTCCGTTAGCACACCTCGTCATGGAACCCCTTTCAGGAACAGGAAACACGCAGGCAGACGGCGCTCCTTAGAGGCCATGATCTTGAAGCGGGAAGGATTGTGGCTTGACTTGATGTTTGTATATGTATGAGGACTGAGTAGTTTTAATACACATCTTCTTCTGTATATTAGGACACACTTTGTGACACCCCAAAACCGAGGGTCCGTTGACTACCCGTCAACCCGCGGAATACTCGTGAATGTCGGGTAACCCGACATTTTTCACGAAAATCGGGCAGAGTCTCCTTTGTACGAGGAGCTCTACCCAAATACAAAACCTTCATAAAACCTATCCCAACATCAATCACCTGATTAAAAACGACCTCTTGGGCCCAAAAACCAATACTAATCACACTATATCCAAAACAGTTATATCTCACAATATATTCCAGCTATATCCATAGTGCAAGAGTTAATGATTTACTCTTATACAACACATATATTAAAATGAAAAGCATTCTAATACATGTATACATCACCAAACCAAAGCCACAATCCGGCTTTCTTCTAAAACAGCCTCTATGACGTGCCTCTCCTCGCTCGCTCCCTGTACCTGTAAAATATATTATCCCTCGACAGGGTGAGCTAATGCTCAGTAGTGGAATCGCCCTAAGTGGGCTACTCTCCACCTAAGTGCAGTGCAATGTTCCAAAATAAACACACACTCAAGTAAATACATGATCCTACTTGAATGTCTACATGATCACCCCATGTCACGAGTCCTCACCAACTCACTCACACTTGCCTAAGCCATGTATGAGAAATAATCATTTTCAAAACAAAACTTGTTGTTCTTGAAAATATACTACCGAAGTGTCGGTAAAAATATGGGACTACCCTCCGAGTCGAATTGGTTGGTGAGCTATCCGAAACAGTCATGGTCCTCATCCGAAATGATATGTTGGCCCATCTCCCAACCCAATTCTCCGGAATATCATCCTGTGAAATTCCTTTCGCAACCATGTCCGTTTTTACAAAAACCATGTCATGCACTCACACCTAACTTCTAGGTTACCCAGTGCATATGAAAATGCATTATGTCATTTTCAAAACCATTTATACAATATGTCAATATGCATATTTTCAATCAACTACAATTACACACATGTAATTCAATGATATCAACCATCACCCAAATTTGCTCACTTGAGCTAATCACAAACTCATCTCCAATGACCTACACACACAATTATATTCCATATAATTGTGACCTCATGTTAATACATAAAGTTCATGCTCACTTGAGCTAATCACTATTCCATTTCCAATGGCCTATACACACAATTATATTCCATATAATTGTGACATCATGTTAACACATCAAGCTTATGCATTAACATATTAAAATCATCTCAATGGCCTACAAACACAATTATATTTTATATAATTATGTCATTATATTAACACATTAAATTCATGTATTAACCTATCTAATTCCACACAACTCAAGCCATTCATTTCAACAACTCAAGCACACAACACATGGACAATTTTTATCCAATTCACACAACCCGGGACTAATTTAACAGTCCCGAAACCCAGCAGTGGGCTGTCCACGGGCAGCCCACTCGTCCAACCTCGGTTTCACTTTTTGGAACCGAATTTCTTACCCATTTCCGGTCTTATAAACACCAAAATAGAACTTAATGCATAAATCCCTACATAACGGTCCACATCAGTTTCTGGACGTTCACGGGCTGTCCAAAAGTCTAAAAAAATTTCCACAATTCAGTCCCATGTTTTTGGGACCGATCAAACAGCCCATTCCCGGCCTTTTTCCTATAAGTACATAATTTAAAGCAAAAATTTTGGAATTAAAGACCCAAACAGCCCGTAACAGCCACTGTTTCACCATTGGATTTCAATAAATTTAAATCAATTCGGTCCCAAGCTTTGGGACCGATCAAACGGCCGTTCAAGGCCTCAAGCCAACCGAAACATCGAAAAACACTTAAAGAAAATGTAAAACCCAAGTAGGGAGAAACCCTTACCTCCCGGAGTTTGTCTAAAACTCACAAATCCAGTACCCACGCGTAGGCCGCTCCGCGTAGAGCAGCTTCCCTTCTTGCCCCAAAGACTGCCGACGGTCGGATCGCCCGACATTTTAGAGAGAAGTTTCTCTCTCTAAAGAAATCTCTCAAAAAAAATGGCTGCTGGATATTTCTGGTTCAAATCACGTTTTTTTGGTTCTTTAAAATGGGAGAGATGACACTGTAGCAGTTATGTCATCTAGTGACTTAAAAACTTTTCCATAAATGACCGTTATGTCCCTCTTTTCCCAGTTTTGACATTCGGCTCTATCTCGGCCGTCCATTTTCATCATTTCTCTACTCATGCCACTTATGGCACATGAGTACATGTTATATGTGATTTTCGTCGCATCGAAAATCGATTTACGGCACCCGGAACGCGATGCCTCGAAAAACGTGTAAATTCCGACTGTCTCGAAATTCGACGAAATTTTACGTGCTAGCTAGATTTCGTGAGAAGATTCCAATGGTGCAATCTTTCATCATCCGAGATCTAGAGAATAAATTATGGATTTTTAACTAAAATTCATAATTTTGTAACCAAAATTACGATTTTACCCTTTTCCAGAAATTGGAATTTCTCGGGTCTTACATTCTCCCCTCCTTAAAAGGAATTTCGTCCCGAAATTCTGGACAATCACAATCACTCACATGCATATGCAACGTGCACTCTACCATGCATGTAAACTAGTCATTTAAATCTTAAACGACTAAACCTACGTACCTTCATCCCTAAACAAGAAGGGATAGGTGGCCCGCATCGTGTCCTCGCGCTCCCACGTGACTCCTCCACTCCATAGTGCCGCCATAGCACCCTCACTAGCCTCACGGTCTTGCGTCGCAAAACCTGATCACGGCTATCCAAAATGCACACTGGTCCCTCCTCGAAGGTCCCATCAGTGTCAACCTCAATCTGTCCCCAATCCACCACATGAGCTGGATCTGGAGTATACTTCCGGAGCATGGAGACGTGAAATACCTCGTGGACACCTGACATGCTGGGCGGTAACGCCAACCGGTACGCAACAGTGCCTACCCTCTCGAGTATCTCGAAAGGCCCAATGAACCTCGGCGATAGCTTCCCTCGCTTGCCGAACCTGACCACTCCTCTCTTAGGCATCACCTTCAAGAAGACGTGATCCCCAACCTCGAACTCTAAGGGTCGACGTCGTACATCAGCATAGCTCTTCTGCCGGCTCTGAGCCGTGAGAAGACGCTGTCGTATCAAGCTCACCTTCTCGGAGGTGTCTCTAATCAGATCAGGACCGTGATGGAGCTCTCTCCCACCTCGGTCCAACATAACGGTGATCTACATGGCCTCCCATACAATGCCTCATATGGTGCCATTCGTATACTCGCCTGATAACTATTGTTGTAGGCGAATTCCACTAAGGGCAATGCTCCTCCCAGCTACCCTTATGATCCAGGACGCATGCTCGCAGCATGTCCTCTAACACCTGTATATAATCCACACAACATGTAACCCTACACAACCCCTGCTTGGTGTGTAAACGCTGACCTTCCCAAGGTCACAATCACTGACAATCCAATGGACCGTCAACCTAGTCCATGTCATGAATGACATCCATTTACGGAGCCCTTGCCAGCTCAACAACACCCAATGCAATTTCCAAAGGGGTATCCAAACCTCGAGTCACCCCCCGATTCCTATCACTCACTCTAAGTCTGCGTGATAACCTGACCGTGTGTTTTCATCTCTCGGGCAACATAACTTTTCGGCTTACACTACGAGCCTCTTTCGGTCACACAGAAATTTCGGATATCTCCACGGGTCTCCTTACACCCACACAGAAATTTCGGATAACTCCACGGGTCTCTTACACCCTCACAGAAATTTCGGATTTCTCCACGGGTCTCTTACACCCTCACAGAAATTTGGGACGTCTCCCCGGTCTCTTACACCCCACAGAAATTTGGGATATCTCCCCGGTCTCTTACACCCACACAAAAATTCGGGATATCTCCCCGGGTCTCTTACACCCATACAGAAATTCAGGATCTCTCCCCGGGTCCCTTATACCCACATAGGACCTTTCGGATAGTACCGCGGGTCTCCTTCACCCTAACTCCAGGCTTCTCACCTTAAGGGGATTAACGACTCCCTTCTTGCTTTACCCAACACACTTTAATTACTTTTCATTTCCTGATTCGAACTATGAGTCTTCATTGGACGTAGTCCCAAAGACAAACTCAACTCACACTCACCAAGAGTGGTGAATGAACATACCGTGCACCCACACCCTACTCGACGCGATGTTACCGTGCACATAAACGTAATGATGCCCTACTGTGACACCCAATCCCAGGGCCCACCATGAGCAAAATCTCAGAGATCTCTCACTCATATTCTTGACCTATCAGGTCAACTCTCACCCTACATCCTAGGGAAGAACATCTATACGTGGCTTCTCTAAAGGCCTTAACCTCTACGTCTAAATCCATCACATAAGATCCAACAATGAATGAATATGATGCATCCAATTTGAACGCTACTCTAGTCAACAAGTGCAAGAGTAGAAACGTACCCTACATATCCGGCTGCTCTGTATGCTCAGCCTCTGTACCATGAGACCTCTGCCTCCTAGGACAATCTCGCCTCATATGCCCAGGCTGGCGGCAATGGTAACATGTCATCTGTCTAGCCTGACCCGAACTCTCGGCCTGTAAACCCTGTGCTCGACCCCGACCTGCGCTCTGGTCTCGGCCTATGTGACCCGTCTGCGAAGTACTAGGTGACTGGTCCCTCTGACCCATACTAGGGTTTGGAGAAACAAACTGTGTCCTCTCCTGTCCTGCTGCTGACTGGGACTGCACAGTCCCAAAACCTCGGTATCCCTGCCTCTGAGGGCAATCCCTCCTCATATGTCCGGACTGCTGGCAATGGTAGCACACCATCTGCCCATCCTGACTAGCAACCCTAACTCGTCTCTAGCCCAGATAACCAGGGCTTTGTAACCCTTGCGAACCAGAAGCCTTCTGCTTCTTTCCCGAACTAGAAGAAGGTTGATCTCTGTTCCTCTTAATACCAGCACCCATATCCTGGATGCCTCGCATGTCATCCACTCCTCCCTCTCTGCCTAGTGGAGGATGATGTGCTTCTAAACGCTGGATGTCGCTTGACCTGTCCTGATTCACTATTGCACATGCCTGTGCGATAGCGGCAACTGCAATCCCTACGGCCTCAGTAAAGGCCTGCTGATCAAAAGCCGATGGCTGGTCAAATGCCGGTGGGGCCTGACCAGTACCCCGTGGACGTTCTCTACGTCCTCGTCCTCTACTAGCCATCTACACAATTAACATGGCAGTTAAATCTCAATTCAGTATCTCTAAGGCATAAACACAGCCCCGAGACACTAATCATTCACAAAATCAGTGCATACATATCAAGTCCCTGCATTTATAAGCAATGCAAGGCAATCATTTCATTTTAAACAAATCATTTTGATCAACAAAAATTTCATTTTTGAAAATTTTATTTTTCGAAAATTTTGTCTAATTTTATTTGATTTTATTTAATTTAATAAATATTTTTTTTTCGGAAAATTTATTTTACAATGAACAGTGTTCATTTAGCGACTCAGGAAAAATATCGAGTCAAACAGGGTCAAAACAGGCTGAGTGCACCAAGTGCACAACCCATTGGCCCAGCTGCACGCCCAGCCGGCCGTGCCCCGCGCGCCTGGCGCACCCCGCTTGCCTGTCTGCCGCGCGCCCGTGCCGCCCGCCTGCAGCGCGTGCCCGCTTGCCGCGCCCCTGCCCAGCGTCCGCCTGCCACGCGCGCCCGCTCGCCCTGCGCGCCCAACGCCCAGCGCCCGTGCGCCCGCACGCCCCGCGCCCGTGCGCCCCGCGTCCGCGCGCCCATGCCGCATGCGCCGTGCCTGCGTGCCGCGCGCCCCGCCTGCTCTCCCTGTGCCCAGCCCAGCCTTAAGCTCAATTGGGCAGTAACCCATCCAGGTTCTGCACATTTTTTTTTTCAGCCACTGGAAAATACCAAAAATATATTTATTTATTTTCTTTCATTTTCCAGTACACCAATAAATTTATTAAAATTTATTTCATCTATATTATTATTATTATTTTTTTCATTCCTCAACAAACCAAATAAATTGCTTAAATTTATTTTACTTATTTTCTTGTTCCAGTTTACACATTGTAAACTCCAAGGTTTGTTTTCCAACATGCCTATGTGCTATCTACCTAAGCACACAAACATTCACATCACACATACAACATGTCATACACACCAAACACATACATACGACTATTCATCAATCCACATGATCACACACAAAACACACATGCCGTGTCCTAGTTTTGTTCCGTGCCTTTCCTAGGTAATCTCATACCTAAACCTAACATCGAACCACACCTAGTGGTGATGTTCTTATCTCTTAAAGACTATGGCCTTAACCCAAGCCCCTCACTTATGGATGCCCAAACCCGAGCTCCCTAGGTATTCGTATACCTAAGCTCTGATACCAAGCTGTGACACCCCAAAACCCGGGGGTCCATTGACTACCCGTCAACCCGCGGAATACTCGTGAATGTCGGGTAACCCAACATTTTTCCCGAAAATTAGGCAGAGTCTCCTTTGTACGGGGAGCTCTACCCAAATACAAAACCTTCATAAAACCTGTCCCAACATCAATCACCTGATTACAAACGGCCTCTTGGGCCCAAAAACCAATACTAATCACACTATATCCAAAACAGTTATATCTCACAATATATTCCAACTATATCCATAGTGCAAGAGTTAATAATTTACTCTTATACAACACATATATTAAAATGAAAATCATTCTAATACATGTATACATCACCAAACCAAAGCCACAATCCGGCTTTCTTCTAAAACAGCCTCTATGACGTGCCGTCTCCTCGCTCGCTCCCTGTACCTGTAAAATATATTATCCCTCGACAGGGTGAGCTAATGCTCAGTAGTGGAATCGCCCTAAGTAGGCTACTCTCCACCTAAGTGCAGTGCAATGTTCAAAAATAAACACACACTCAAGTAAATACATGATCCTACTTGAATGTCTACATGATCACCCCATGTCACGAGTCCTCACCAACTCACTCACACTTGCCTAAGCCATGTATGAGAAAATAATCATTTTCAAAACAAAACTTGTTGTTCTTGAAAATATACTACCGAAGTGTCGGTAAAAATATGGGACTACCCTCCGAGTCGAATTGGTTGGTGAGCTATCCAAAACAGTCATGGTCCTCATCCGAAATGATCTGTTGGCCCATCTCCCAACCCAATTCTCCGGAATATCATCCTGTGAAATTCCTTTCGCAACCATGTCCGTTTTTACAAAAACCATGTCATGCACTCACACCTAACTTCTAGGTTACCCAGTGCATATGAAAATGCATTATGTCATTTTCAAAACCATTTATACAATATGTCAATATGCATATTTTCAATCAACTACAATTACACACATGTAATTCAATGATATCAACCATCACCCAAATTTGCTCACTTGAGCTAATCACAAACTCATCTCCAATGACCTACACACACAATTATATTCCATATAATTGTGACCTCATGTTAATACATAAAGTTCATGCTCACTTGAGCTAATCACTATTCCATTTCCAATGGCCTATACACACAATTATATTCCATATAATTGTGACATCATGTTAACACATCAAGCTTATGTATTAACATATTAAAATCATCTCAATGGCCTACAAACACAATTATATTTTATATAATTATGTCATTATATTAACACATTAAATTCATGTATTAACCTATCTAATTCCACACAACTCAAGCCATTCATTTCAATAACTCAAGCACACAACACATGGACGATTTTTATCCAATTCACACAACCTGGGACTGATTTTAACAGTCCCGAAACCCAGCAATGGGCTGTCCACGGGCAGCCCACTCGTCCAACCTCGGTTTCACTTTTTGGAACCGAATTTCTTACCCATTTCCGGTCTTATAAACACCAAAACATAACTTAATGCATAAATCCCAACATAACAGTCCACATCAGTTTCTGGACGTCACGGGCTGTCCAAAAGTCTAAAAAAATTTCCACAATTCAGTCCCATGTTTTTGGGACCGATCAAACAGCCCATTCCCGGCCTTTTTCCTATAAATACATAATTTAAAGCAAAAATTTTGGAATTAAAGACCCAAACAGCCCATAAAAGCCACTGTTTCACCATTGGATTTCAATAAATTTAAATCAATTCGGTCCCAAGCTTTGGGACCGATCAAACGGCCGTTCAAGGCCTCAAGTCAACCGAAACATTGAAAAACACTTAAAGAAAGTGTAAAACCCAAGTAGGGAGAAACCCCTACCTCCCGGAGATTGTCTAAAACTCACAAATCCGGTACCCACGCGTAGGCCGCTCCGCGTAGAGCAGCTTCGCTTCTTGTCCTGAAGACTGCCGACGGTCGGATCGCCTGATATTTTAGAGAGAAGTTTCTCTCTCTAAAGAAATCTCTCAAAAAAAACGGCTGCTGGATTTTTCTGGTTCAAATCACGTTTTTTTGGTTCTTTAAAATGGGAGAGATGACACTGTAGCAGTTTTGTCATCTAGTGACTTAAAAACTTTTCCATAAATGATCGTTATGTCCCTCTTTTCCCAGTTTTGACATTCGGCTCTATCTCGGCCGTCCATTTTCATCATTTCTCTACTCATGCCACTTATGGCACATGAGTACATGTTATATGTGATTTTCGTCGCATCAAAAATCGATTCACGGCACCCGAAACGCGATGCCTCGAAAAACGTGTAAATTCCGTCTGTCTCAGAATTCGACGAAATTTTACGTGCTAGCTAGATTTCACGAGATGATTCCAACGATTCAATTCGTTTCGTCATCCGAAATCTAGAGAATAAATTATGGATTTTTAACTGAAATTCACAATTTTGTAACCAAAATTACGATTTTGCCCTTATTCCAGAAATTGGAATTTCTCGGGTCTTACACACTTAGTTCTAATATATGTATATTTTTGTACCATATGTGAGAGTGTTGTGCTCGAACTCTTACAGATTGTATAAGGTAATTCCTGTATATTTATGAATTAAATGAGCTGGAATGAGTCTCAACACATGAGATGTATGGGTGTAATATCGGGACAACTAATATTCACATGTTTTTGCGGGTCGACGGGTTTTCGACAAGACCCTGGGGGTTTGGGGTGTCACAGTTTTGTAGTAGAGTCTAGGTATCTAATTACCTAAGGCTTGTTGGGCATGGGTCTAAGACATGTAGTTATGGTATAAAGCTTGGGTATGCGATCACTTGTAGCTCGGTGTTTGGTATAAGCATCACAACTTGGTGTTGGAGCTTTGGTTTGTGATTACCTAGGGCTCAGTAATTGATATCAAGGTCACGACATGGTATCCGAGTTTAGGTATGTGAATACCTAGGGTTAGTGGACATGAGGTTAGAACACGACATCGTGTGCATTGATTGT
Source organism: Sapria himalayana (assembly GCA_029783825.1). Taxonomy (NCBI): domain Eukaryota; kingdom Viridiplantae; phylum Streptophyta; class Magnoliopsida; order Malpighiales; family Rafflesiaceae; genus Sapria; species Sapria himalayana. Next base: position 11,644 of record JAREIK010006836.1, on the reverse strand, counting down.
TTGTGTGTTCTGATATGTTCCACGGGAGATGTATTGTGTTTGTGAATATATGCATGATAGAACATATAGAGTATTGTTTAACTACAGATGCATCATATTCATTACAGTTGCATCTTGTGTGATAGAGTTGAGCTTGAGTTAAGCTTGGAGGTTGAGACCTCTGGAAAGCCGTTGTTTGGGAATTCTCCCCTAGGAACTAGGGTGAGGGTTGACTGCATACGTCAGAATTGTGAAGTAGGGATCTATGGGCCTCTATTCATGGTGGACCGAAGGACCATGAATAGGTTCAAGATTGATGTCATCCTAGGGATGGACTGATTGACTGTACACTGGGTCGTCATAAATTGTGATCGAAGGAGAGTTATTACCTAGGACAGTATTGGTATATGATTACCCCTAAGAATTTAGGGATGAAATTCTTTTAAGGGAGGAAGAGTGTAAAACCCGTGAAAAATTTACATTTAAAATTTTCTGAAAAATGGCAAACCGGTAATTTGCCGGAATAGTCCTTGAGGAAAAGCTATGATTATTCTAGATCTCGGATGACGAAACAAATTTCACCGTTGGAATCATCTCGCAAAATCTAGTTGAACCAGAAGAACTGCGTCAAATTCCGAGATAGTCGATTTTTCAAGCATTTCGAGATGGAATGGGCCAATCATGGGGTGCCATGTGGCACCTGACTTGTGGACCATTGGATGCCAAATGTCACCTTTGTAGGCTGCATGGAAGTGAGTGGTGACAGGACCCGACCCGAATACCCTCCCAGGATTCTCCGAGTGGTCCCGCCTAGTGAAGTCCCACTGTATAATCCCTAGGGAATATCCGATGGAACCCCACTTTAAGAAAGAAAGTAAACACATGCATTAATATAATACCTCAAATATATATATATAAAAGATCCTCAACAGCTCAAATCCACAACCGACCTATCTTACTGTAGGTCATAACCACAAACACACATAATAAAGACTCATATGAGTTCAATACTAAATCAGAGCATTCTAAGAGTGTTTGCGAATTTAGGGATACAAATGAAAAATAAATGAGTCCAATAAAGACAGATAGATAAGATAGAATACTGCAGCTGTCGCAGAAAGAGTGATGTAGAAGCTGGTGCGAGGTAGGTCTCTACGAATTGACTGGACCTAGGAAACGGATTTAAAACAATAAAACGTGAGATAATAAATCACAGTGAGTGACATAATTTATAAGGAAAATAATGTTTTTATTTTTGAACATTCCTTTTCTCTAGACCTCACGTCCACTCTTTTGCAAGGTTCCCCGTTTAAAATCATTTCACAAAACCCAAACCTATACCCAAGTCAACAATATGAAATTCATGCTCAACAATTTAACCGAAATTATCATTAAGAAAATTATAACCTGAATTTATTCACAACATAAAAATGAGCATAAAATATACAACATCATGTCGTAAAAATAATCTTGAAAATACAATAACCATAAATATTGAAATGGTTATACCTTACTCAGAATCCAACAATATAGCATACTATATATCCATTATAAACCATGGGACACCCCACCTTACGACCCTCAACTTCGAAAGGTGTCGTGGTAATAATAATAATAATAAACCGTCGGTAAAACCGACCTCACGGCCGTGGAAATAATATATAACCATTAGATGAAACCAACGTCACGACACCGTGGCAAACCCAGTACATTGTAATATAATAATAATAATAATAATAATAATAATAATAATAAACCGTCGGGTAAACCCGACCTCACGGCCGTGGAAATAATATATAACCGTTGGATGAAACCAACCTCACGACACTGTGGCAAACCCAGTGCATTGTAATATAAATACTGAATCGAACCTCTGGTACTATATGGTACATCAATTTATAACAACCAACACAGTATCCTTACTCACATATACTTTTCCAATGATACTGTATTATAAATTTAGAATTTATAAATTTAATTTTAACAACTCAATCAAATATATTGATGAATTTCAATTCATCAATTCATGCCGAAATCAAGAAATACCACAATGAAATATTCACCATAACCAATTTTAAGCACATAAAACTTTAACAATATTTAACATGCTTAAAATCATAAAAATCTCAAAATCCATTTCTTAAATCAATAAATTTTCAAAGTGGTTTAAAACCTCAATCCATGTACCAAAATATTTAAATACCACAAATTTATCCATGAACTCAGTAAAATTTCCAAATATTTAAAATGTTGACAAAATTCACATGAAATGATAACTTGTTTATATAAAAACAGATAATTATATTTATGCATAACCAACCATTCGATCAAATAATATATATATAAATAATTAACCACAATTATATATCATAATAATACCCCAAAGCATTTAAAACATATAAACCACTCACAGACTACAGATGCTCAGTCCTGCTCCCCTGCAGGATCGTCTCCAGGCTCAGCGTGAGTGCCTGTAATATAATAAAAAATACCATTTAGGCTCCAATAACTAAATCAAAGACATTGGGATGCCCCAAATGTCTTAGAATAATTTTTAGAACTATGAAACTATCTAAATTGGAACTCCGACAGGTCCAATTATACAGTGTGCCCTACAGACCTAGTACCAAAATTGGGGCTTTTTACCCGAAGGCTAATTTTTTGAAACTGAACCCTCCAATAAATCTTAAGAATATCCAATTTCACTAATCCATCTTCAATTTTGCCTAATTTGACCAATTGGTGCCCAATTTCAGTCCAACCCTTTCGGTAATTGCCCTAAATGACCAAAAAATGGAAAACTAACCAAACGACGTCCAAAATTTACAAACTTTATATCAATGGAAAGCCCAAGAGACAAGTAACACAGAAGTACCCTTACCTTGATTCAAAAGTTCCGGTGGTGGCCGAAAAACTAGATCCAACCGTCTGCCAAACTTCCTTTCGTCGTATCTTTCAAACGGTGAGGAATCTGCGAAAAAGGACCATGGAAATAAGTTCAGAGGGTCCAAAAATGGGGGGAGGGAGGTATGGGTTGGCCTGGAATGGCCGAAAAACGGCGAAATCGGGTGACCCAAGGTGGCGGCCGCAGCGGCGTTCGCTGGCCCGATCCGGGCGCGTCCGGCGGCGGTTGGCGGTGAAATTTCACGACCAAGGTCGCCTGGTGGTGGCGGTCTTACCTGGGTGGTGCGTGTATCAAGAAGGTGGCCGAAAACGTTTCCCACGGCTAAAACCCGATTGGCCTGAAAACGGGTCGAAACGACCCAGTTCGGGGTCCATGGGTCTTGGGGAATTTTTCTAGGGTTTTGGAGCTGAAAATGAGTGTTTTTGGGCTAGGGTTCTATTTGGCACGCAAAACTAGGTTTATATAGAGCCTAGGGTCGTTTTCAGGTAAAACCTGAGGACAGCCTTGGACACTAAAAAAATACTGTTGTTTGAACTTCCCAGGGCCATAACTTTTTATCCGTAAGTCGGAGTTTGACGTTCAACCCGTCTATGAACTCGTATCGACGAGGCCTACGAAATGGTGTCTTAGTCAACCCAAAATTATTCATCCTTGAAAAATTCAACTTGGGCCCACATACTAATTGTTGGTCAAACTTGGTCAAACTTAGTTAAACGTGTTAAAAACTTCTATTATTTGGTACAGGTCGTTACAACCTAACCCCCCTTAAAAAAAATTTCGTCCACGAAATTCGTATCTGTGTCATGGAAGATATGAGGGTACTGGCTCCGCATTTGGTCCTCCCGCTCCTAACTCGCCTCCTCGACTAGGTGGTTTCTCCAAAGGACCTTCACTAAGGATATTGTCTTGTTGCGAAGCTCCTTCTCTTCTCAACCCAGAATCTGCACTGGCTGCTCCTCATAGGATAAGTCATGCCTCAACTCAATCTCTGGTGTCTCCAACACATGTGACGGATCTGAGATATACTTGCGTAGCATGGAGATGTGGAAAACATTATGGACTCGAGAAAGCTCCTCCGGCAAGTCTAATCTATAAGCCACTGGACCTAGCCTCTTAACAATCTCAAAAGGTCCAATGTAGCAAGAACTTATCTTCCCTCGCTTCCCAAAGCGTACCACGCCCTTCCAAGGAGAGAGCTTTAAGAATACTCGATCTTCAACCTCAAACTCAAGATCCTTTCTACGCTTGTCCGCATAGCTCTTTTTCCTATCCTGAGCTGCTTTCAACCTGGCACGTATAACATTAACCTTGTCCACTATCGTGTGTACAATCTCAGGACCTAGTAATTTCCTTTCGCCGGTCTCATTCCAACATAATGGAGTGCGACATTGTTTCCCATACAATGCCTCATAAGGTGACATCTCAATGCTTGAGTGATAGCTGTTGTTATAAGTGAACTCTACCAAAGGTAGATATTCATTCCAATGTCCTTTGAATTGCAGTACGCATGACCTCAACATATCCTCTAAGGTCTGAATAGTCCTCTCAGATTGTCCATTGGTCTGAGGGTGAAAAGCGGTACTCAAATTCAACTTGACACCTAGTTCCTTCATCAATCCCTTCCAAAACCTCGAAGTGAATCGTGGATCTCTATCAGAGATGATCGACACTGGCACCCCATGCAAACTCACTATATGATTCATAAAGAGTTCCGCTAGCTTCTGAGGAGAAAACTTCTCACGAATAGGTAGGAAATGCGCGGACTTGGTGAGTCGGTCAACTACTACCCAAATGCCGTCATGTCTCTGAACTAGGGAAGGAAGTTTGAATACAAAATCCATTATAATGAGCTCCCATTTCCATTCTGGGATGGGTAAGGGCTGCAAAAGTCCAGAAGGCTTTCGTCTCTCTACTTTCACTTGTTGACAGATGAAGCACTTGGATACATACTCGGCAACTTCTCTTTTCATCCCTGACCACTAATAATATTCCTTCATTGTACAGTACATCTTGGTACTACCGGGGTGCATAGCATAAGCAGAACTATGGGCTTCCTCCAATATTTGCCTTTTTAACTCTTTAGTTGCTGGAACACAAAGCCTAGAACCAATCACCAAGGCTCCATTGTCTCTAATAGCAAAATCCGATTGTTCCCCTTTCTCGACTTTCTTTCTCATGCTCATCAAATAGGGATCTTCTAGTTGTGCCTCGAGAATACGATCTACAAGTATCGGTCGTAGTTTGAAACTAGCAAAAAGTGCTCCTGAAGCATGCATCCTCAACTCAACACCCATCTCTCGCAACTCGACCATCAATGGAAGTTGTATTGTCTACATATAGGCAAAAGAGCCTGTAGATTTCCTGCTCAAGGCATCCGCCACTACATTTGCCTTACCTCGATGGTAGTCGATAGTGCAATCATAATCCTTAAGTAATTCCATCCCCCTCCTTTGCCTTAAGTTTAACTCCTTTTGGGTAAACAAATATTTAAGGCTCTTATGGTTGGTAAATATCTGACAAGTCGCTCCATACAAGTAATGCCTCCAAGTCTTCAATGCGAAAATTACCGCAGCAAGTTCCAAGTCATGAGTAGGATAATTCAGCTCGTGTTTCTTCAACTGTCTGGAAGTATACGCCACAACTCTCTTATGTTGCATCAACACGCAACCTAAACCTTGGCGTGAAGCATTCTGCAAACCTCGAACCCCTCGTTGCCCTCTGGCAATGTCAAAACAGGAGCTGACGTCAACTTTTCCTTCAATGTTTAGAAGCTTTCCTCACACCTGTCAGTCCACTCAAACTTAACTCCTTTCCTAGTCAAACAATGAAGTGGTCCTGCTATCTTTGAGAACCCTTCTATGAATCTGCGACAATACCCTGCTAATCCTACGAAACTCCGCACTTCTGTCACCGTAGTTGGTTGCTCCCAATTTGCCACTGCTTCTACTTTCTGAGGATCCACATAAATGCCATCAGCAGAAACCACATGTCCGAGAAATCCCACTCGGCTCAACTAAAAATCACATTTGCTGAACTTGGCATACAACTGGTGCTGCCTTAAAGTCTGCAACACCAAACCCAAATGTCTCTCATGCTCCAACTCGCTTCTCGAGTACACCAAGATATCGTCGATGAAGATAATGAAAAACCGATCTAAGTATGGACGGAAGACCCGGTTCATCAAATCCATGAAAGCTTCTGGGGCATTGGTGAGTCCGAAAGACATCGCTAGAAACTCATAATGCCCATATCTCGTCCTGAATGTCGTCTTGGGAATGTCCGATTCCCTAATCCTTAACTGATGGTACCCTGACCTCAAGTCAATCTTGGAGAACACATCAAATAGATCATCAATCCGAGGCAAAGGATATTTGTTACGAATGGTGACCTTATTCAACTGTCTGTAGTCTATACACAACCTTCAAGTACCATCCTTCTTCTTCACAAATAACGCCGGAGCTCCCCAAGGTGAAATACTGGGCCTAATAAATCCCCTATCCACCAGCTCTTGTAGCTGAGTCTTCAACTCTTTCAACTCAACCGGTGCCATTCTATAAGGTGGTAAAGAAATAGGAGCTGTACCAGGGACTAAGTCAATGGGAAAATCTATTTCTCGTTCTAGAGGTAAACCTGGAAGATCGTCAGGAAACACAACCAGAAAGTCCCTCACTACTGGTACATCCTCTAATCTCACTTCGCTACTACGAGTGTCAACTACATGAGCTAGATACCCCTTACAACCTTTTTGAAGTAAAAATCTAGATGAAATGGCAGAAATCAAACCTGAAGGTGCTCGCCTCCACTCTCCATAGAAGACTACTACTGTTAGTCCCGGTCGTCTAAATATCACCTCCTTGTGGAAACAATCCATTGAAGCATAGTTTGAAGCAAGCCAGTCCATCCCAAGAATCACATCCAACCCCTTGAGATCTATTAATATCAAATATGCTTCCATAACTTTGCCCTCAATAGAAAACAAGCTACCCTTAAGCATCTGACTAAGCCATAGATACTCTCCTGTGGATGTGGAAATCTCCAAACCACATCCCAAAGGAACTGGAGTCATCTCGACTCGTGCAACATACTCACGTGAAATAAAGAGTGTGTAGCCCCTAGGTCAATGACTACACATGCATCGTCACCAAAAATAGATAATGTACCTGTCACAACGTCGGGGGTGGCCTGTGCCTCCTGCCTGCTCATAGCATAAACTCTGCCTCTAGCAGGTGGTCGTCCTCTCTGTCCCTTGCCTCTAGCCGCTGGTGCAGACTGCTGTCCCGTACTAAAGGAACCACCCGAGGTCTGCCCTGTTTGTGTATCTAGTCCTCCATGCCCACTAACCCGCTGGAACTGAGCACCTGATCCCGAAACTCTAGTCTGGATGGATCCTCGATAGGGGCAATCCCTCTTGAAATGTTCTGTCTGCCCGCACTGAAAGCATACATTATCCCACTGGCATGGTCCATTAACAGGCAGAAAACGTGGTGTGTAAAATGTACGCCTATGTGCGCAAGTGCACGCGTCGCCCCAAGTAATATAGTGTACCAATGGTACGGATATCGATCCACGGGGACAGGTGTGTTGATTACAAAGATGTTGCTTTTAGATAATATCTGAACAAACGTATTGTAAGAAAGAAATTGAGTGTGTGAATTTCAACTAAGCTATTGATTCTAATGAATTACTGGTATTAAAGACTAGGGTTATGTCTCCCCCTGTCACTTTCGATGGATTATTACTTAAAGATGCTATTATTCAATGTATTTATAATTTGTTGATGGCGAGGTGATCTTACTTACGAGATATCCTCTCTCGAGGTATATCCGCCTATCTCGTGAATAGAGTTGAGTATATCTCTATCCCAACTCAGTATTCCGAAATGCTTAAATGTTTTAACCTCAAGTGCCACCTTCAGGATCGGAATATCTCTATCTACCGAATCAACTAAAGGTTGCTCTACTCAGATCCCTGGACATCCTCATCTCTCGAATCTCGAATCTCCAGTATGGTTATGCTAATGTTGGCCAGACATCACCATATAATTGAATTATAGATATAAAGCAAATGCAAACAATTTTATAAACCAATGAATAATATCAATTACTGATCTTTAATCCATGAACATGTGACAGGGTTCAACAACACCCTAGATATAGATCTAAAACATACTGAATACGAAATTGTCGAAATTAAATATGTAAAACATCATTCTATTATCCAAAAATGGGAAACAATACAAATCACGGGCTCTTTTTCGAGATCGATGTCGCTGCTGCTCTAGATTTCTGTGTCCTAGTCCATACGCCTCCCGATGCCTCGAATTATGAACCCTTGGTGCTTTTAATGATGGAGGGCAGATCTCGCGCTGACGTCGCGACGTTTCAACATCGCGACGTTGAGACGTCACGACGTTGAGACGTCGTGACGTTGTTGCTTGTTGACTTTTTCATTAGTTGACCCAACGTCACGACGTTGGGACGTCACGACGTGAGGACGTCGCGACGTTGGAACATCGTGACGCTCCAGCCACTTTCATGCATTGCTTTCCACTGCTCCAATTTGCTTCCAAAGTTTGCTCTTTTCATCTCATTTGCACCTGCATTCACAGAACTTGCCATACTCAGGTATCGAGCTATGAAATACATATTTAAACGTAAAATAACTCTAAAAATCTAAGATAGACGCAGGTATACTCTGAGTGTTTTAGGCACTCATCACACCCCCAAACTTAATTTCTTGCTTGTCCCCAAGCAAGAATGGACTCTAAACAGGACACACACACACGACATACTGAAGTCTAACACTAAGATAGTGATGCACATGCCGATAAGTAGGGGATCAAATTGGACCGACTCACATTGCAGCTGTGTTGTTCGAAGTTCACAGGATGCATACAGGTGTTTGACTTTCGGAAAAAACTCGATTGAAATAGGTAAAAGTGACTAGTGCCTCAAATTCCATGGTATTTAATAACCTTTCCCAAGGACCCTATGTGTGTCGAATGAATGACCTCTAGTGTATACCTAGGTTCCGACACCCCAAAACTTGAGCTCAACTCACCTATTTGGAAGAAGCTAACTAAGAAAGGATAAGAACACACCCTTTTTATTCATACCAAAATATCTAAATATTTCCTAAATACCTAAAAAATGAAAGAAGACCTAGTGCCAAGAAGCTTTAGATGAGTGTTCTTGTAGCAGGGATCCATTGGTGACTCCCCACCAATTGGTTAAGGGCACCAGGCATTAAATTCCCTTCAAACTTCACCCCGAACACTTAACCAAACTCAAAGGCCCTAGGTTGTGTGAATGATCTATCTTCTGTCCCATGTAGCGGGCAGTGAAGTCAATGACTCCCAGCCAGTTGGCTTAGGGCATTAGGCTTTGAAAGGCCCCTCGGACTGTGCCTGGGATTCCGATTGGATGACCCACTTATTCTAATTCACAAGCCTATTTTTTTTATTTTTTTTTTCTTTTGAGTTGGGGCTCAATGGCAATCCTCTTTTGATTGGGTGTCCCATCACTTAGATGGTTAGAGACTCCCAAGGTTTGTCGAGCTTTAGTAGTTGGTCTCGACACCTATGCATACCCTGAAGGTCATTAGTGTGTGAGTGTGATAGGGTCATTGAGAATTAGTTTCTTGACTACCCGGAATTGGTTCACTAAGTGACACACCCCCACCCCCCTACCGGCGGCGGTCGTGCCGGCCACTCGCAGAAATCCCCAGCCGTTACCTCTAACGACTAGAATCCCTATGAAGCGAAGCCGTATTGCTTGCTTAAACCTCCTATAAAAATTTTTCTTTTATTTTCAACTTAGGATTTGGTAAAATCTAGCAGCAGAAAAAACTTCGGCAGCATAACGGCTGCACATAGGTCTAATTCCAAGATCTTGTATACATCCCAATTTACACTATATCCAAAATATAGGCAACTAGCATAGCAACACATTCCCATCATACTAAACTACTCTAGTGTACATACATATGTTCCATGTACAATTTCCAAGTATGTTCTTACAAAATATATTTATACACAGCACTTATACTGATATCAGGACCAATCCTATTGTGCTCCAGCGTCTTTGCGTACCTTTACCTGGAAAATAGTTTTTAAAAATGGAAAATAATGACTAAACCAGCTCAGTGAGGTGTATGCTTTATAAAGGTTTGCTTTTTCCCCGAAAACCTCTCAAAAATGTAAAAACTACTCTTTTACAAATAGTTTCCAGAAGCTTTCTTTGCTTTGCTTGTGTTAAAAAGTTTTAAAACTTTCTTTGCTTGCTTGCTTTTGTACTTGCTTGCTTTATTTTGCTTTTCTTTAAAAGCTTGGTAAAACCTCTTATTTCTTGCTTGCTTAGAAGTTTATAAAACTTCCCATAATTTTTCTTTGCTTGCTTGGCGTTTATCATTCTTGAAAGTTTCTTAAAACATTTCACTAAACCTTGCTTTAAAAAGTTTCTCAAACTTTTTTTCATAAAAATGGGGAGCTTGAGCTCAACCACATGCTTGTGAAATAAAACCCACGGGAGCTTGGCTCAACCGATCGTTTTGAAATCTAAACGGGAGCCTGGGCTCAACCGTTTGCTTTTAAAACTCTCAGAAGCCTGGGGCGACCGGGGAACCAATGGTTTGATTTTCAAAACTGTATATCATGCTTGTAAAACATCAACCACTGGAGGCCTATTTTTATCTTGCTATAACCTAGTGAACACGGGAACCTGTGCTCACCGTGCCGGTGGAAGGACCTTTGTACACGTCACCTTTTTCCTTTCTTTTTCCGGTGAATATGGTGGAATTGACCTCGTGTCGCCATCACCATAATTTAGTTAGAGTTCCATGCTCTAGTACGTGTCACCAAAAGTCTAGAAAGCACTTAAGGCCTGTTTTCGCAATTATTCTTTTTGCTTGCTTGCTTGCTCTTTGAAAATGGTTTTACAAATTAAAACCATTGCTTGCTTTCTTGAAAAAAGGTTTAATTATTCAAAACCATTTGCTTACTTGCTTGCTTGCTTGAAAAATGGTTTAATTATTCAAAACCATTTGCTCATTTGCTTGTTTGCTTAATTATGGTTTTACAACTTAAAACCAATGCTTGCTTTTCAAAAATGGTTTAACTCAAAACCATTTGCTTGCTTTCTAATTCATTGCTTAAATCAAAACCCTTTGCTTGCTTTTCAACTAAAGGTATGATTGGATGCATCCGAACCATTACTTGCTTTCTAAACTCATCGCTTGCTTCTTGAAAATGGTTTACATTCAAAACCATGAAATACCAGTGTAAACAGTTTATAATAATAATAATAATACACTAGTATTTGGAAAAATGAGTTTAGAACACTCACCTCTTTGCTTGCTTAACTTGAGCACAGCTCCACACTTATCCTGCCTTTACTTTTAACCTACAACTCAAACGAATACGACGACAAATTAATCGCATAACTTAATGTACTTCCTAGACTTAGTCACACTCTTTATACTCTTCTAAAGCTAAGGTGCTAAGGGTTCTATTCCAACTGGAATCACCCAATTCGGAGCACGAAACTCAAGTTACGTCCGAAACAATCCGGACTACTCTATGTCCAAAGCTGATGCAGGAATTTTTCTTGCACATGGCCCCACTTTGAGTGAATTTTTAGGCCACATAGGATCATAATTTGACGATTCCTACTTCTTAATTTTGTTCTCCTTGAAGTCTATTTTACGTAGCCACTTGAATCACTCAAATCGGATAAGAAATGAGGAAGTTATGGCCAAAATACG
>JAREIK010006835.1:0-74127 GCA_029783825.1 Sapria himalayana | reverse complement strand
GATAGATAGATAAAGTTAGTTAGTTAGATATGGCAATATATAACAGATAGATAGAGATACAAATAGTATAAAAAAAGATAGATCAACATATAGATATACAGATAAAATACACACATAAATGAGTGATAGATAATTAATTGATATATAGACAAATAGATAGAAAGAAATAAAGATAGATATAAAAATATTATAGATAGATTGATAAATATACAGATAGATAGATAGAAACATATATATAGATAGACAAATAGATAGTCATATAGATAAATACATATATAGACAAAAGATAGATCAAAGATAGACTAATAGATAGACATATAGATAGGAAGATAAATAGACAAATTTATAGATAGATATATAGATAGATGGATGGACATATAATAAAAAAATAAATTGATAGATAGATAGATAAATATATAGATATTCAGATAAATAGACAGATAGATAAATAGATAAAATAAAATGATAGATAGACAGATATATAAATAGATATATAGTCAGCCAGACAGATAGATAGATAAATAATTAGATACAAAATAAATAGATAGATACACATATAGATAGATAGATAGATAAATAGATAGATAGATAGATTGATACATAAATAGGTATGAAAATAAATAGAGAGATAGATTGAAAAATAAATAGTTGGATAGTTTGATTTATAGATAGTTCATCATTTAGATTGATTAATAGATATATAGATAGATAGAAAAATAAATTGACATTAGATAGAGATAAAGATAAATAGATGAATAGGTAGATATATAGATAGATTTATAGATAGATAGATAAATAGACATATAAATAGATACATAGAACCATAGATAGGCAATAGATAGTGAGATAGATATATAGATAGATAGACAACTAGATAGGTAGATTGATAAATAAATTGTCAAATAAACATAGAAATAAATAGATAGATAGATTTACAATAGATAGACAGATTGATTGATTGATCTAGGGATAGATAATTAGATAGATAGATATATAAATAGATAGATAGATAGATAGTCAAATAAATAGATAGATAGATAGAAAAATAGATATATAGATAGACAGATAAATAGATAGATAGATAGATAGATATATCGACAAATAAGTAGTTAGATAGATTGCTAGATTGAATGACAAATAGATAGATAGATAAATTTAAAGATAGTTAGATAGACATAATGATAGATATATAAATAGATCAATTGACAAATAGATAGATTGATATAGATATAGATAGATTGACTGACAAATATAAAGATAGATAAATAGATAGATGTATAGATAGTCAAAAAGATACACATATAGATAGATAGATAGATATAAACAAATAGATAGTTAAGTATATAGATTGTTAGATTGATAAATAGATTGATAGACATTGATAATTAGAATGAAAGATAGATTGATAGACACATAGATTGATTGATTGATACAAAGATAATTAGATAGATAAATAAAAAAATAGAGTGAAATATAGCTAGACTGACAGATAGACAGATAGATAGATGAACAAATAGATAAATAGATGAACAAATAGATAAATGGATAGATAGATATATTGATTGATTGATAAATAGATAAATAAATATTTAGATAGATAAAGATAGTTGATAGATAGGTAGATAGATATATAGATAAACAAATAGATAGATAAATAGATAGAAAGATAGAAAGACAAATACATAGAAAGATATATTAATTGATATATAGTAAAATAGGTAGACAAATAAATATGTAGATAGATAGATAGATATAAAGATAAAAATACACATGGATAGACACATAGATAATAGATAAATAGAGAGATAGATAGATAGATAGATAGATAGATAGAAAGTAATTAAATAGATAGAGAGATAAATAGATAGATAGACAAATAGATAGATAGATAAATAGATAGATAAATAGATAGATAGATAGATATATACAAAGATAGATAGATAGATAGAAAGATAGATATATAGATAGATAGATAGATAGCCAGCTTGACTGATAGATAGATAGATAGATAGACATATAAATATATAGATAGACAATTAGATAGATAGTTAGATAAAGTGATATATTGACAATAGATAGATAGATATATAGACATATAGGTAGATAGATATATATGCATATAGATAGATATAAATACTGACATATAGATAGATAGATAGATAGATAGGCTAATATATAGACAAATTGATAGACAAATAGATAGATATATAGATAAACAAATAAATAGACTTAGAGATGCTAAATAGAAAGATAGATAGACAAAATGATAGATAGATATTTATAGGCATATTGATAAACAAATAGGTAGAATAATAAATAGATAGATATAATGATAGATAAATAAATAAAATGATAGTAAGATAGATAGATAGAAAGAAAAATAGATAGAAAGACTGAAATATATATACACACACACACACACACACACAGATAGATAGATAGATAGATATATTATATATATATATATAGATAGATAAACAAATAGATATATTGAATGATTCAGAGATAGATAGACAGATAAATAGGTAGATAGATTTAAAAATAAATAGTTGGATAGTTTTGATTCAAATTGACATAAATAGATTAATAATTATATAGATAGATAGAAATAGATTGACATTAGATAGAAAGAGAGATAAAGTGATGGATAGGCAGATATATAGATAGATAGATAGATAAATTGATATATAAAAGATAGATAGAAATAATAGGCATTAGATAAACAAATCGATATGTAGATAGATAGAGAAATAGATAGATAAATAGCTAGATAAAAGATAGATAAATAGATGATAATTAGATAGATAGATAAATGGATAGATAGATTGATAGATTGATCTATAGAATGATCTATAAATAGATAATTAGATTATTATATAAATAAATAGATACATAGATAGATAAATAGATATATAGATATACAGATAAATAGATAGATAGATAGATATTTTAACAATTAATTAGTAAGATAGATAGCTAGATTGATTGACAGACAGATAGAAAGATAGTTGTATAGATTGTAATATAGACAAATGACAGATATATAGATAAATCAATAGAAAAATAGATAGATAGATAAAAAGATAGATGGATAGATTGATTTATTAATAAATAGTAAGATAGATTAATAGATAGACACATAAATAGATGGATAGATAGACATATAAATAGATAGATAGATAGATAGATGGACAAATAGATAGATAGATAGTAAATTTATAAATAGACTGATAGACATTTTGATAATTAGATTGATATATAAATTGATACATAGATTGATAGATGGAGTGATAGACAAGTAGATCGATTAATTGATACAAAGATAATTAGACAGATAGATACACAAATAGATAGATAGATAATTAGATAGCCAAATAGATAGATAGATAGATAGATAAATAGATAAATAAACAAATAGATAGATATTTTGTTAGATAGATAGATAGATAGACAAATATATGGTTAGATAAATATATAGATATATAGATATGTAGATAGACATGTAGATAAACAAATATATAGATAGAAAGATATATAAACAGATAGATATATTAATTGAAAAATAGAAAAATAGGTAGACAAATAGATATATAGATAGATAGACAAATAGATAGAAAGATAGATATACACATGGATAGACACATAGATAATAGATAGATAGAGAGATAGATAGATAGAAAGAAAATGAATAGATAGATAGATATATATATAAATAGTTAAATAGATAGATAGATTGATACTTAGATATATATTTAGATAGATAGATAGACATATAGAAAGATAAATATATAGACAGACAGATATCTATCAATCTATCCATCTACCTATCTCTCTATCTATCCATCAATCTATCTATCTTTAAATCTGTCTAACTCTCTGTCTATTTATCCATCTTTCATTTTGTATAACTATTTGTCTATCTAACTATCTATTTATCTAACAAACTATCTATATATCTGTCTAACTATTTTTTTATCAATTTGTCTATCTATATGTCTGTTTATCTATCTATGTATCTACCTATCAATATATCTATCAATTTGTCTATCTATCAATCTATCTGTCTGTCTATCTATTTGTTAATTTGTATTTCTATCTACCTATTTATATGTATGTATATCTATATGTATATCAATCTGTGTAACTCTCTGTCTAATTAACTATCTATCTTTTTGTATAACTATATGTCTATATAACTATCTATTTATTTAACTAACTATCTATATGTCTATCAAATTATTCTTCTATCGATTTGTATATCTATCAATCTATCTATTTATTTATATATCTATTTGTCTATTTGTCTATCTATCTATCTAACGAAGTGTCTATATATCTATCTATTTGTCTATCTATCTATCTATAAAACTATATATCTATCTATGTGTCTATCTATCCCGCTATCTTTCTCTTTATTTATCTATCTCTCTAATTTTTTATCTATCTATCTTTCTATCTATGTGTCTATTTTATTTTTCTATCTTCTATCTATCTATCTTTCTAAATTTCTATTTATCAATCTATCATTCTATCTATATATTTGTCTTACTATTTATCTATCTATTTGTCTATCTATCTAGATATCTATCTATGTGTCTATTTTTTTATTTATCTATGTATCTAACTATCTATATTTCTTTCTATCTATATGTCTATCAATCTATTTATTTTACAATTAATTTATCTATCTATCTATCTATCTGTCCATCTATCTATCTATCTATCTATCTATTTATCAAAATATCGATCTATCTATCTATATGTCTATCTATTATTCTATTAAATTGTCTATCTATATGTCTATCTACAATTCAATCTATATGTCTATATATATATCTTTATATCTACCTACCGATCTATCTATCTTTCTATCTATCTATATATCTATCGATCTTTTAATCTTCTAATATATTTATTTCTCTATTTTTCTCTCATTTTGTTTATCTATCTATCTATTTATATGACTATCTATCTATTTATGTATTTATTGTCTATTGTTCTGTCTATCTTTCAATCAATCAATCTATCTATCTATATATCAATCTATTTTTCTATATTTTAATCTTTCTATTGTCCATCTATCTATTAATGTATCTATCTGTCTTTCTATATGTCTATCAATTTATCTATCTTTCTATCTATCAATATGTTTATCAATCAATCTATCTGTCTATAAATTTATCAATCAATCAATCTATTAATATATCAATCAATCTAACTTTCAATTTATTCATCAATCTATCTATCTAAATATCTATATATCTATGTGATTGTCTTTAGATCCATCTATCTATCTTTATATCTATCCATCTATCTATCCAAGTATCTTTCCATCTATCAATCCTTCAATCTATCTATCTATGTATTCATCTATCTATTTGTCCATCTATCTCTCTATTTATCTAACTATCGTTCTATCTTTATGTACATCAATTTATTTTTAAATCTCTCTATATATGTGTTTATCTCTTTGTCTAATTATTAATCTTTCTATTTAACTATGTTCCTTTCTATCTATATATCTATCTATTATCCATCTATTTGTCTACCTAATTATTTATCTATTTATCTAACTATCTGTATATCAATCTGTTAATCTATTATTCTATCAAAATCATTATCTATCTGTCTAACTAAGTATATATATATATGTGTGTGTCTATCTATCAATCTATATATATATCTCTCTATTTATCTATTAATTTATCTATTAGTCTATTTGGTTATCTTTCTTTCTATATATATGTCTATCTATCTGTCTGTCTATTTATTTATCAATCTATCTATCTTTCTTTATTTCTTTCTTTTTATCTATCTATCTGTCTATCTATCAATATATCAATCAGTCAATCAATCAATCTATCTATCTATTTGTTTTATATGTTTATTTATCTATCTATCTGTATGTCTATCTATAAATATTTCAATTTATCAATAAATCTATTTAAATTTGTTTATATATATGTCTATCTATCTATCTGTCTGTCTATCTATCTATCTATATATCTATCTATCTACTTGTATATCTATCTGTCTATTAAATATCTATGTTTGTCTATTTATCTATCAGCCTATTTGTTTATCTATCTATTAATTTATTTCTATCTATCTATCTATATATCTGTTTATCTATCTATTTTTTTACTAATTTATCTATCTATCTTTTGGTTTGTCTATCTAACTATCTACCATTTTCTTATTTACTATCTATCTGTATATCTATCAGTCTATCTATTTGTTGATCTATCTAACTATCTATTTATCTATCTTTTATCTATATATCTATCTATCTATTTTACTATTTATCTATCTATCTTTCTCTCTATCTATCTTTTTATTATACCATATTTCTATCTGTCTGTCTATCTATCTATCTATCTATCTATTAATTTGTCTATCTATCTATCTATCAGTCTATCTATCTATCAATCAATCTATCTCTTAATTTGTCAATAAATCTATCTATTAATCATTCTATTAATCTTTCAATTAATCTATGAGTCTGTATATATATATATATATATATATATATATATATATATATATATATATATATATATATATATATATCTATTTGCCTATATATTTATCTATCAATCTATCTATTTTTCTATTTTTCATTCTGTCTATCTATTTGTCTCTCTATTCATCTATCTGTCAATATGTATATCTGTCAATCTATCATTCTATCGATCAACATACTACTTATTTACAAATATTCATATCTATATATTTGTGTATCCATCTATCCTTCAATCTATATATCTATTAATATATCTATCTATCAATCTATCGATCTATATGTCTATCTTTATGTCTATCAAGCTATAGTTTACTTTGTCTTTAATCTATCTAATAATCAAACTATCAATCATTTAATCAATCAATTTATCTATCTATCAATAAATTTATTTATCTATTTTTCTCTCTATATATCTCTTAATCTATCTATCTATTTATCTATTTTTTATCTATCTATTTGTCTACCTACCTATCTATCTATCTATTTGTCTGTCTATCTGTCTATCTGTCTATTTGACTATCTATCTATCTATCTACCTGTTTATCTATCTATCTTCTATCTGTCTATCTATGTATCTATATATCTATCTATCTATTTATATATATTTCTAAATATCTTTCTATCTATCTAACTATCTATATATTTATCTATCTATTTATCTATCTGTCAATCTTTTTGTCGATATATCTTTCTATTTATCTATATGTTTATCTATCTATCTATGTATCTACCTACGTATCTATATATCTATTTATCTATCTATCTTTCTTTCTATATTTTTGTCTATCTATTTGTGTATCTATCTATCTGTCAGTCTTTCTATTTTTTTATTTATCTATCTTTCTATATATTAATCGATAAATCTATCTATCTATCTATCTCATTTACTATCTATTATTCTATATATATATATATATATATATATATATATATATATATATATATATATATATATATATATATGTATCTCTATCTATCTATCTATCTATCTATCTATATGTTTATCTGTTTGTCTATTTATACTGATAATTTGTTTTTTTATTGATGAATGTTGCAGACTATCCCCGTTAATCCCAAGCCTTTTTTTAACAACATGATTGGGAAGATGGTCATTGTAAAACTCAAGTGGGGAATGGAATACAAAGGTGAGCTACAATTGTGTTCTTTTCATGTGCATTGTATTTTTTTTTAATTTTATTTTCTAATTTTATTTTCTTTGGTTTTTTTAAGGTTTCCTTACTTCGGTGGATTTCTATATGAACTTACAGGTATGCAAAAAATCAATACCAATTAGCCTATTGTCATTTCAACTTCTATTTCTCTTTTGTTTGGCACATTTTAACTTTCTTATAATTAACAATGAACTGATACGTGAAGCTCGGCAACACAGAGAAATATGTTAATGGGCAGTTCACTGGAAATCTTGATGAACTCTGGATTCGGTAATTTAAAAATAAGCTCATGATTATCTCGTTGTCTGAAATTTCTAGCAAATGGTAGTTGGTATTGTATGTTCTAGTCTATCTATTTATCAGCAGGATTGAGTTGTGTTCTTTATTGATTTGTAAATGTAGTATATTATGCTTTATGTTCAGGTGTAACAATATTCTTTATCTGCATGAAATACCTGAGGACAACTAATTACAAGATGTTAACCATGCCTGAGAGACCTAATGTGTGTTTTTTAAGCCCTAGATTATTTCCTTTTGTTGCCTTTGATGGAATGTGTTGCTGGATGAAAGTACATGTGTCTGTGTTTACACACACACACCGGCAAAAAAATACATGCACAAGTATACATACATTCAACTGACACAACATTAATTAAAATGTGGTTGGAAGAGTAGCTAATTACAAAAAAGGAATTGGTAGATAAAAGGAAGAAGGAGTTGGAGGTGGAGAGGTAATGTAGGCTAGAACTAAAGGAAGCAATACAGATGGCCACGGAGGGACATGCACTGGTGCTAGAGCAGTATGCAGATTTTGAGGAGCTGGGAGATAGAACGCAACATAAATAACATGAATAGATTATACTTTGTGCACTGTCATTATATACATTAATGAAGAATAATATGTAATCAAGTTTTGTTATGTTTCTATATTAGCTATGTAACATAATGTATCATAATATTTTATTAAATGATTTTATTTTTTGTTAATTATAAATAATTGTTTATAGTTTATGTTTTTATTAAATTTAATATAAAAATTTAAAAATTATGTAATTAAATTTTATGTAAATAATTAAAAATATGAAAATAATTCTAGAATGAAAATAGATAGGGATTTTTCCCTCACTAATTTAACTAGGGGATTTTCTCTTGCTAATTTAGTTATTCCCTTGCTAGTTTTGCTAGAGAATATTCCATCACTAATATTGATAGAGAATATATTTACTTGTTAATTTTTGCAACGAGCACTTTATTTTGGGAAAGATTCTGTAGTTATTCCATCATTATATCTACTTTATCGATGGAAATAATACATTTAGCTAGTGAATTTTTCCTAGCTATTCGGTATTTTTCTTGTAGTGATAAAAGCATATACGATAAACCATTTTTTATAATTAACAAAAACTAAAAATAATTTAGAAATAATTATGATACAAAAGTTACATGGTTAAAACAAAAATATAATATAAGTTTATAATCATTTAAATCTAAATCATCATCTTCATCATTAGCTTATGAGTTTGTCCATGGTTCTTCTACGTGGATACTCTACTAGAACTTGGTGTGCTATCTATCTCATCAAGGCCACTAACTATGACTCCATATAGGTCATCTTCTATTTCATTGCATTCTTTATATTTTTCATCTTATCATTCACTTGTTTCATTTCCTACATATATATCAATTCAAACTTAAACAATATGAAAGATGAGAACTTATTAATTTAGCAAAAATTAATGATATGACTATCACTTATATAGCATTTACCAATATGCACGATAAATAGTGACTAAGAGAATCATGGAGTTTTGTGGCACATATATAGCATTTAACAATCATGTGAATAATTCATCCATAAAACAAATATTGATGCTGGCATTAATTTTGATGCTATCTAATATGTTTTTTCTTACTACAATATCAACATTATATAAGTAATATTTTGTATTTACAGATTCATAACATACCACAACTCTCCTAATTGACACCAAGAGTCGACTAGTGTCACACACAATACACACCAAAATTTCTATCAACATTTTTAGCTTCTCGTCCCCCCCCCCCCCCCCCCCCCCCACATTGTTGTGCATGCCTAGTGTGCACAGTATGAGTTATGATTTGCTATAGAGCAAGGGGAAAAATTGCTAATTTATGCACCCCTCATTTGAAATGAAACAACTAGTGATACCAAGGGCACAATAGGCATAATGGGCACCTTCATTTTCTCCAAAAAAAGATAGATACATCATAGCTAGCACCAAGGGCAATACACACATGCACTATACTGGTATAGTGCACATGTAGACTACGTTGTTATATAGCACATGTTCAATCTTTAAAAACATTCAATAACACTCAAAAAAATAAAGGAATCTGTAGATTATCAGATGGATCAATAGTAGCAACAAAAAGCATAACTAACCCCCAGATTTAATGTAATGGGAAAAATATGCAGATGGCTATGAAGCCTTTTTCTATTTGTCATGTGCTGCAAATTGACGATTAACCCACTTTTGATTAAAGAAAGTTACATGTAATATAAAATGACATAATAATAACATTTTCTCCAGTAAGTCATAAGAAAAAGGAAGGACTGACATGCACATTTTAGTTCATTGCCAAGGGAGCTTACTGCAATTGAGGAGCACCAACTTGATCAGAGAAGAGTCGCAGCTCAGATTCAGTTTTTAGGTTGAAACTCACTGATGATGGATTTCCACAATCAAATAATAGATCATGTTTCACCACAATAGGGAAAACATTGATTCTCTCAATAGTTCTTTCCTACATGAGAAAAAAAAGGTATTGCTAAAGCTTAAGATTGACTATGAAGATTTCAAAGCTTTTGAAAGAGAAACAAATCAAGAAAATTATGAACAAGAACACATTTCTTTACTTTGTGACATCCGCTCCTGTCATAGTTTCAGCTCCATTCCTACCTGGAAAAAATCATCACAATAAATCAAAGAGTGACAATCTTTTTGATTCAAAATCTAATTAAGAATAGCATGCAAACACCTTTATTCACAATTACATTCTACTCCTCCATCTTGTAGTATATTGTGAAGCATAAAGACTCGGGCATAACTCATGTAATAACCAAACTGATAAAGACATCATTCTGATGAAATCTTACATAATTAATCTTCAATCGTGCAACCACATATCTGTACTCTTCACTCAAAGCTCCTGCCTAACACAAAATTTGAGAGAGATTCATATATATATATATATTCATCTTCACTAGAAAAGTAGATTGTATTTAAAAAATTAATACTAGCTGGGAGTAAATTCTCTGGGCTGCTTCTAGCTGGGACATTTTTTCATCAAACACATTAACAGTTTCCAAAACATCAGGTGCACTAACAAACTGCATGAACCTTCAAAAGAAAAAGTAGCAATCAACTTTGGTTAGAAAAACAATTGTCTGGTCTTGTTCGTAACCTTTTGAGATTCTTTTGGTAATGCAAGTTTCAAGATCATGGCATTGATCCACTTTGATCTCGATTGAAGATCCTGCAAGACCTGTTAGTGATTATGTGACTTTTAGCTGACTCACAAATGAATTTAAAAGGCCACTACCGAGCTTCTCTATCTTCCCTTTGCTCATGATGAACAAAGAACACTTACAATGAACAAAAATCAATGAACATTTCTGCATCCACGTCCACCTCCACCATAGTCATGTCCTTTAAGTGGCATCTACTATATAAAAAATAATCATAAATTTTAGAACAAATAATATAGATATGATGAACAACCATAAATTTTAGAATAATATAGACCATTTGATTTCAAAAAAATATAGAAAGTATTTGATACTATAATATAATATTACAGAAATAACAATTTAATTATCGGCATAACTATAATCATCAAATGGATCTTCTGACATTTCATATGATTCTAATAGATGTTCCAACTCATCTATAGATAGAAAATGATCATCTTAAATTTCTATAAGGCCATCATTTGAGTCACATAAATTTTCTAGATCTTCATCTACATGTACATGCTCAATATTATTTATGTCATAATTTGATCAAACTTTGATTTTGCCAATGATCCACCAGTCACACTTATCACGAGATAAACTCGGATATGTATTATAATATACTTGTGTGGATTAAAATGGCATAATAAATGGCACATATTGATTATATCTGTATTTATGGTTAACATCCACTAGCTCATACCCCGAATTAATCTTTGTAACCACATTTCATGTAGGATCAAACCACTCACACGTCACACTTTAATAATACAATCTTATTATTTTTGAGTCCAGGATACTCTAACTCAATAACTTCGGCAAGTTGACCATAATACTCAATCTCATTTTCACTATAACTAGAGCCTTTAATGCATACATCACTATTCATTGTTTCTTTAGAAGAACCATATCTGATTGTGTGAAATTTATATCCATTGATAAAATACCCAGGATAGGTTGTCAGATATCTAAAGGCCTTTATTTTGATTCTAAATGAATATGTTGGAATCTCTATTTGAAGGATCATTTGCCTGTTGCATAAATTAAATGAATGATGTTAACAACTAAAGATATTAATAAATTAATTAAGTCAAAAAATTGAAACTTAATAATTCTCACATAGTTTTTGAACTAATTCTCAAATTTTGTTTCTAGCATAGAATCGACCTCATAGAAAGAAATGGTTGGTGGTCTATGTTTTAACTACTCAACATAAACACTACACAAATATAAATAGACAGAGAATAATGTATATCAATTTTTAATTATTCCTATTAAGCACAAAATTAAACTATGATTAAACCCACAACCATGTTGGGTATACATACTCAATATATGGTGCAACCTACTCACAATTAAGTAACCTAGATCCGAGTAGCTTTGTACACTTCATCTGTCATACATCTTTTCTTTGCTCTTTTAAATACACTTCTAGGTTGCTTGAAGATAGATAGTTTGTCCACATATTCATCTTCTACCAGCACACGATCTTCATTATTACGAGGCACATTTCTATTTTTTTGTATTGACATGATCCTCAAAATAATAAGAATAAAAAGAGGATGTTTCTTCTACTAAATATGCATTGTAAATTGAACCTTCAACTTTTGACTTGTTTCTAACATTCAATTTCAACTTATGAAGATACCTACAACCATTATGTTAGGTTTCAATTAAATCAAATTACAATATTAATTTATGCTTGAAATAATAAACATAGCTACTTATATTTATTTTTCTTTCAAAATGATACATCCACCTGTATTGCACTAGCCAGGATATCCTTGCTTCATATGCCAAATGGATCGATAAATGCTCCATTGAGTCAAAAAAACTCAGTGGAAATATCCATTCAAGCTTACAAAGAATGAGAGGATGTCATTCTCCAGTCTCACCATGTCATCTATTTTGATTGTGGTTGCAATTTGTAGTTTTAAGAAGAAACAAAGTTCTATAAGGACCTTCCAAACACTAAGGAGAAGTAATTCACAGAAAGCAATTAGTAAATCTTTACATAAATACATGGTAGTCTTTGCTTTTCATTCCAAATAACTTAAGATTCTCATTATCCACACAGTTGCCCATATTTGAGATATATCCATTAGGGAATTTCAAATTTTTAAGTCATTCACAGAATGTCTCCCTTGCCTTCTTATCAAGTGTATAACAAGCTTTAGGGAATTTTCTTGTAGCTTCGTTTAGTTTCAAATTTGGATGCCAATAGTAATAATTAACTTTTGTTTTGATTTTTAAAGTGTCCTTTGTTTTTCTCTCTACATAAAGGATAGTGATGGAAATATTATCAAACAGATTTTTTTCAATATGCATCACAAACAATATTTGATGGATTAAATTGGATTTCCAATAGGGCAAGTCCCAAAAAATACTGTGTTTCCTTCCGCCAAATATTTTGCATATTGGTCCATTAGTTCTAGTAACATCCATTTATTTAACATCTTCAGACGCAAACTCTGAATCTCTATCAAGATATCTTTTAATGAACCAACGACTGATACACTATTATCACTATTTTATTTTTTTGAAATGTAGTTCTATTTTCGTGAAATGGATGATTTGTAGGTTGAAATCTCAAAGGCAGTACTCCAACCAGACAATATTATATATACAGAAAAATCACTTACCATCCACTTAAGGGTTGCCCGCATAATGAAATTTTGCTTCTTTGAGTTGTCATATGTATTCAAGCCACCATCCCACAAATTTTTTAACTCTATTATAAAAGGCTATAAGAAAACATCCAACATTTCTTTCGGATTTTTTGGCCCTTCAATCAATATTGACAAAAACATATATTGCTCCTTTATACATAACCATGTTGGAAAATTATAAGGTGTCACTATCACTAGCCATGTTGAATACTATTGTACAGATTGGCCAAAAGGCTAAAACCATCAGTGTAGAGACTCAATCTCACATTTCGACTTTCAACTACAAAATCTTGATGTATATGATTAAAATGCTTTCAAGCAAGTGAATTTGATGGATGACGCATCACCCCTTCTTCAATCTCATGCTCAGAATGCCACCTCATATCATGTGCTGTAGCATTTGATGCATATAGTCTCTACAATTGAGGAATTAAAGGAAAGTAATACATCTTCTTAAATGCAACTTTCATCTTTTGTCACATATCTGCGACAAGAAGCACCTTCTTAAATTGAGGTTGATCACAAAACTTACAGCTAATTAAATTACTATCACCACCCCAATATAATTTACATCCAATGAAACAACAATCAATTTTTTCAACTAGTACCCCCATACCTCATAATAACTTCTTAGTGCGGTAAAGGTTATAAGTCAGCAAATTATTATCCAGAATAATATCATTCATGAGTTCTATCACCTAATCAAATAATTTCTCAGACATATGATTTTCTAATTTTTTGCTCATAAGTCGAGCCACAAGTGATAATTGTGAATGTATTTTAAAATTAGGCAACAAATCATTTTTTATAACTTTAAGCATATCAAAAAATTTCTGAGCTTTAGGATTAGATGGTTCATCCATGTAATCCATATTGAATTCACCATCAGCAGCTTCCATGGCCATTCTATGGTATGTGTTTGATGCTTCTTCACTACATGCATATGATTCTTTACCCTCATTTCAGTCAATGTTCAAAGTCATTATACTTTCCCCATGATAAATCCAAACAAAATAATTTGGTATAAAGCCATATTTAATCACTTGGCATCTTATAGTGTTTTCATCATGAAATGACATATTTTAACACTTCCATCCATCTCAGTCGACTACATGCAAAGTTAATGAAAGTTCCTAGCCCACTCAAAAAATCTTGATTCAAAATTCCATATATAAAACTTTTGTACATCCACTGATGATCCAAACTCATTTTGCTTTGTTATATTTGCAAATAATAATGCTCAATCATAATTCTAGATGAGACATACAATGAATTCAAATAATACTAATAATTAAATAAAATTACTCACAGATGAATATGCAGAGACAAAATATCATGTATATTAAGGCAATGCATTTGTAGAATCTACATGAAGAAACAAAGCATTTATTAGCACACTAAAAATTAAAAGTTATCATGCTATTACTAGATGAAGGGATCAAACCACGTGAACGTGGATGGACATGAAAGGGAAGTAAAAAAGAAAGGAATTGAAAGTTTGAAGGAGTAAGCTTCTTACTTCTCAATGAAGATCAAAAAGAAATTTTTCTATTGTGATTCGACTCACTTTTTAAATATTATAATAAAAAAGAATGAAAAAATTAATGGAATGAAGATCTAATTCTAAGAACTCTAGACAAATGAATTAATAAAGAATTCAGACATGAACAAAGATAAATTTCGACTAGAAAACATATCATACAAAGTATTCAACTAGGAAATATAGATGCGAAGCAAGCTACAATTTCATATTCCTAGAATTACAAATATAGACATATTAGAGATACAAAGAATTACATATATTAAAATTAACATAATGTAGGAACACTTATATAACTATAAGACAATTTGACAAATAAGTGAATTGATGATACATGTTTACTTATTGTGTTTATATGCATAATAATTTTATGCATAATGTGTTTCTGCATAATATGTTTATGCATAAATAGATGATGCATAACATTTTAATGCATGAACATGTTTTTATTCATAACATGTTGATGCATAAACAATATGCATAACATTTTGCTATATGCATAAACTTGAAATACATTTAATATGATACTATGCACAATGTGTTATTATGCATAAAAATATGTTTTTGCTTAACCACATTATGCATAACATTTTCATGCATAATATTTATGGATAAATAAGTTATGCACAACATTTATGCATAAACATGTGTTTGAGCATAACAAGTTTATGCATAAATAAATATAATTTATTATCTAATAATAGAAGGGTAATTATGGGTTTTAGATTTTTGGAAAAAAAATGATCCAAATCATAAATAATTTTGATTTGGGTCACTAAAAGTTAAAAAAATGGTGATATTATAATTAGTTTCATTGTATAATCTTTTAACATAAGATTCCCCTTTTTTTATCATGTTTTTTCTATTTTATTTTTATTTTTTTACCATCATATATCATACGATTTATCCTATAATATACTTATAAATATATATATAGTTTTTTATTTTTATTTTTATTTTTTATAATTTGTATAAGAAAATCAATTGTGGCAAGCATACCTACATATGATAAAGTTATTTGAAAACTAATTTTTTTGTGCTTAAAATAAAAATGTACCTATTTATTATATTAATATATATCATTGTGAAAAATAATATTTTTACAAGTATTTACCCTGTAGAAAATATATTAAATAAATTTTTAATTTTTGTAAAATCACACTAAATATCTATTTTCATTTTAAGTGAGTCGACAAAATATCTCTAGAAAATGATATCTTGATATATATTTTCACATATGATATTATTCAAATTGATAAAACTAATAAAGTTTTAGGTTGAAAATTATTTAGACTACATGAAGAATTAGAGAGAAATTTTAAAATTAATTAAATAAAGATAAAATATTGGAAAGAATAGTTTCCATTTGGTCAAGAGAAAAATATTATAAAATAATTATTTGATAATTTATATTTCATATTTCAAAATATTGAACTACTACAAATACGTTATTTATATGATTACTATAATATAAATATATATAGTAAAAAACTTGTGTGTAAAAGGATAATTGACTAAGTTTTAGGTTGCACTAGGATACTTCCAAATTAAATCCTTACAATAGCCAATAGCCAATAGCCAACAAACAATTTGCACATCCACACTGCTCAACACAAATACCAACACCTATTTTGTGATTAACATCTAAAATCACAAGACTGTCTGAGTGGCAATAAACATGGATATCAAACCTGCATACCTACTATGCAACATTAACATCCAGACAATGAGAAATCATTATATCACACATGCATGAAGTCTGTATACAAATTAATTTATATAAGTAATCCAAGCATACCATGGTTATTAATGATTTTGGTACTTATAATGATTTACCATAAACATCTAGATTAATACTATGTGCATGAGGAGGATCCTCGGCCATTTATATAATTATGAAAAAAACTTGACTTTACATGTTATCATACAGACACAAATATCTACTATATAATTTCTATGGAAAATGCAATATACGGTAATATGTAGGGTAGAAGGAGAATTTTGAAAAAAACAAATAGCTAAATCCAAACACACCCTCTTGTATTAAGATAATCGATGAATAGTTAGGTTATAAAGCATACCTCAAATAAATTAGAAACTCATAGCTGAAGGAATTCTCACTTACTCTACTAATAGGTTAGGATGTATCCATGTAAAGAGAGAGAGGCAAACTATGAGGAGTTTGATGCTTGTTAGAGTTGTCACTATAGTCTCGACAACAAGTGAACACAGAACGATAGTGTTTTGAAGTTTTAAAATTCCCAAAATAATTTAATTTTTCATTATCAAAATATTAAATAATCAATAAATATATAAAATACATAAAAACTCAGATTTTTATTATTACAAGATATTTTCAACAAGTTTATGTTCGTGTAGCAAGGTACAAATGAAAAAAAAAACATCTTATAATTTTTAATTATCAAATTAATAAAACAATAAATATATAAATAAATTCAAAAAATAAATGTATAGCCTTATAACTAGAAAAAAAAATCAAATGACTACAAAATTTGCAAACTTCATATTGCAAGACACATATGAAAATATGATTAGTCTTTAAGCCACTCTTTTAAAAGTTATAAAATACTCTTTATGTTAAAAATATAAATATATATATTTTATGTTTATAAATTTTTAAGAATACATATCAATTTTTATAAAGATAATATGGAAAAATTATAATGGCTTAAAATTTCATATTATTTGACATAATTTATAATTTATAAAATTCTAAAAATTATTTAAAGTGAGAAGATTATTAAAAAAAAGTTATATTTATTATTTTAATAAAGGCAGAATATAAAATGCTAAAAGTAAAAATCTTATCCATTATTTAATTCTTATAAATTTTAGTTGGGGCAAACATCTATGTATTTATCTTTAATTATCAATTTATGTTTTTTTAAATTTTATGAAAAATTTTAAATTTTATTTATAATTCATAATTTTGAAATTGTTTAGTAATTATATTTTAAAAAGTTTTCTATAATCAAAGAAGATATTGTTTTTAGCTTTAAATAATATTAATATTTACTAGTGTATTCATTAAATCAAATATTTTAGTAAATAACTTTTATTTAATCACACAATAAATTATTTTAGCTTTTTATTAAAAGAAATTTTAATTTATATTCATTTATTTTTTAAAATATCTTATAAATTATTATAATTATAGAATTAATTATTTAATGTTTTTAATACAAATATTTAAATTTCATAATTAAAAATTTTTTAAAAAATATATGTATAATTTTTTAAAAATTTTATAATCATAAAATAGATATTTTAGTAATTATTAATGTAAATATTTTTCGTATTTATATATATTTGAAATTATTTATTTAAAATATCCCATTTTTATAATTATATGAGGAGAATGTATCTTTCAAGGATCGCTCAATTATAGACCATGACATACCTTTAATATACAAAATTACATAAAATATCAAAACAAATAAAATGTTATAAAAAATTAAATCTTTAAAGATTAGCAATATAAATTAACACCACCTCAAATAGCTAAGCAAAAATCTCTAGATAAAAGCATATATTTTGTGAAAATTATCATTTAAGAAATAATCACTTATAATTGAATATAAAATCATAAAAAAATTAATATAATTATTTAGTGATGAATTTATTTCAAACTAATTAGCTAGGGATAATCTATCGCTAAAGCCATTGCTAAAATTTCCGCCATTCTTTACATGAAAATCTATCACAATATTAAC
Source organism: Sapria himalayana (assembly GCA_029783825.1). Taxonomy (NCBI): domain Eukaryota; kingdom Viridiplantae; phylum Streptophyta; class Magnoliopsida; order Malpighiales; family Rafflesiaceae; genus Sapria; species Sapria himalayana. Next base: position 54,996 of record JAREIK010006835.1, on the reverse strand, counting down.
CAAGGATAATTTTTAATCAAAAATTTCTATCACTAATCTATCAGAAATCCTTCGGAAATTTGTAATTCAAGGTAAAATAAAAAATCTTTTACTATTATTTAGCTAATCCCTCGTGAATCAGCTAGGGATAATTTCGTTGCTAAATTTTAAAAGCTAAATAGACATTTTCTTGTAATGATCTATATGTTTGTCTATCTATATATCTATCTGTTAATCTATCTATATATCTATCTATCTGTTTATCTATCTATCTATCTATCTGTATATCTTTTATATATATTTCAATCAATTAATCAATAAATCTAGCTATATTACTATTTGTCTTTCTATCTATCTATCTTTCTATCAATCAATCAATCAATCTCTCTATCTATCTATATATCAATTTATATATCTATCTAACTATCAATCTATTAATTTATATATCTATCTCTCAATCATTTTATCTATTTATCTGGTTATCTATTTGTCAATTTTTATGTCTATCTATTTTTCTATCTATCTATCCAACTATCTTTCTAATTATCTATTTAACTATATATATATATATATATATATATCTATCTGTTTGTATATGTATCTCTCTATCAGTATATCTATATGTCTATCTGTTTATGTATCTATCTATCTATCTATATATCTATATGTCTATCAATCTAAATATATATCTTCCTAATATCTCTATATATGTCTATCTACCCATCTAGTTACATATATATTTGTATATCTATATGTATATCTATCTATCTATATATCTGTCTATCTTTTTATCTATCTATCTGTCTATCTATTTATCTATCTATCTATTTATCGATCTATTTGTCGATTATCAATCAATCTATCTATTTGTCTATCTATCTGTCTATCTATTAGTCTATCTATCTATTTGTTACTCTATCTATCTTCCAATCTATCTATCTAACTATCTGTATATTAATTTTTCTATCTATCTATAAATGTATCTATTAATCTGTCTATCAATGTATCTATCAACTTGAATACCTATTTATCTATTTATATATCTATAAGTCTAGCTATCTGTCTATCTGATTATTTATTGATCTATCTATCAATCTATATATCTATCTGTCTATTCATCTATCTATAAGTCTATCTTTTCGTCTATCTACATGTCTATCAATCAATCTATCTATCTATCTCTCTTTATATCTATATATTGATTTGCCTATCAATCTGCATATTGTTGTGTCTATCTATCGTTCTAACTATCTATCAATCTATCTATCTTTTTGTCTATCAATCTATTAATCTATATGTCTAACTATTATTCTATCTTTATATCTATCTATTTGTTTATCTATCTATCTATTTATTTATCTATCTATTTATCTATCTATCAATTTATCTAGGTATCGATCTATCTATACATCAATCTGTCTATCTATTTGTAAATCTATCTATCTAACAATCTACCTATTAATATGTCTATCAATGTGTATATATATCTTTATAGCTATCTATCTATCTTGTTATATATATATATATATATATATATTTATTTGTCCATCTATATGGCAATCTATCTCTCAATCTATGTATTTATCTATCTGTTTATCAATTTAAGCATCTATCTATCTATAAGTCTATTTATTTATCTATCTATATGTGTATCTATCTATCTATCTATCTATATAACTATCTATCTGAATATATATCAATCTATCTCTCTCTAACTATCTTTCTATCTATCTCTCTACCTATCTTTCTATCTATCTATCTATCTGCATATCTATTTGTTTATCTATCTATCTAGAGAGAGAGTGCAATAATAAAATGTTTCAGTAATATTAAAGATAATAGAAGCGTAGCCTTCTTTGATCCTGCTGAGATTGGTAAAGATGGGACCCATCCATTGGAAGGACTATGGCAATGTTTAAAGGCTTTGAATCAGAATTTTTTTATGCCTCTCACATCAAATATCTTACAAAGATTCATGATTAGGTTAATCGGCAAAGCAAAGAACAAAACTAGAATAAAAAAAAATGATACCTCCAAAAAAAATCTCATCTTGTTTAGCTATACATAGACAAAAATCAAAAATAATTCAGAAATAATTCAGATACAAATTTATCCTCATTATTAGTTGGTGCATTTGTGCTAGCCTCTCCTACATGGTTTGCAGTTGCATCTTGAAATGTTATATGTCGCATCAATTCCACTAACTGTGACTCCATATAGTACATCTACTGTTGCATTAAATTCTTAACTTCTTTCATCTCATCATTCATTTCTTTAATTTATTGCATTTCTTCCTTCAAATGTCTAGTCTGCTCAAATATATCTTATTTATTTCTTACATTTCTTCTTTCAAATGAGATATCTGCTCATCCTTCTCTTTCATTTTGGTCTCCATAACTTCAAATCTTTTATTTGTTTCTATTACTTGTTGTTCGCCCACCTCATCCACCATTGTTGTGACAGATAAATTAGAAGCATGACTACTACAACAAAATGCAAGTCCCTTCAAGCCGATGTCATATACTCACTGCTTCTTATAACCTTTTATGGTCTCCAAATAGATAGGATCATAGGCAATTGGTTGATGATCCATAGGACCCTCAACTTGTTGAGAAGCAACTGTCACACATTCCTCAATGAATTCTTGTGATAAAATAGAAAAAAATAATATTCTAGATATACATAAAATAAATTTAATGTTTTGTATTGTAAATAACTTTCAAAATTTACTATAGTATCATAAAATTTTATTAATATAATTGAAACTTATAGTAATTATCTGAGACTTTTTGTCAACAAACTAATAATCCTCTTTCTTTACATGCATGTTCCTGAAAATCTCATAAAAATTGGGATCACTACCCACTTCTCCAGCCTATAGTATGTATTTATTAAGTTAAAAAATAACAAATGTTAAAAAATTTTAACAAAATTAATAAAACCATGCATATATTTGATTTATTTTGACTATTAGGATAACCACTAAATATATAAATGTTTTAAATTTTAAAATTGTACCAAATTTCGAGCATGCTCAATGCTTGACTTTGACCCTGGTGTGTCGCAAGACATTTCTGTACCTAGTCATACTGATCTTTAGAGATAAAAACATGTTTTTGGCACTAAAGATCAGCTCGGATTGGGGGTACTTTAGAGATAAATTTAATTCGATTATATAGTTCTTATAAATTTCAATAGGGGTGAATATCTCTATATTTATCTTTAAATATCAATTTATTTTCATTTAAATATTATGAAAAATTAGTAATTTTTTTTATAATTTAAAATTTTCAAATTTTTTAGTAATTATTTTTTTAAAAAATTCCTTTAGGCGTAAAACTATTTTTTATAGTTAAAATAATATTAATCTTTACTAGTTTTTTTGTTAATTATTATATTTTAATATACAATGAATTATTTAATCTTTTTATTAGTAGAAACTTTAATATATGTTCATTTATTTTTTAAAATATCTTTAAAAATTTTTAAAATTTTAGAATTAATAATTTAATGTTATTGTAATATTTATTAATAGTTATTGTAGTCTTTAGTAATATTAAATTTTTTGTATTTATATATATTTTTAAATTATTTGTTTATAATAACCTATTTTTATAAATATAAGAGTAGAAAGTGTATTTAATGGATCGCTCATCAATAGACCATTGAATACATACCTTTAATATACAAAATTAAATAAAATATTAAAAAAAAATAACATATAATAAAATTAAATCATTAAATAGTGATGAAAATTATCTCGAGGCCAAATAGTTAGGTAAAAATCTCTAACTAAATGGATATATTTTGTGAAAAATAAAATTTAAGAAATAATCACTTGCAATAAAAAATACAAAGTAAAAAAAAAATTCAGATAATTATTTAATGATGGAATTTGTCTTGATCTAATTAGCTAGGGATATACTATCACTAAATCCATCACTAAATTCCCTACTTTTTATTGTGTAGAAATCTACAAAAATATTAGCAACAAAATATTTTCAATCGAACATTTCCATCACTAATCCGTCAGTAATCTATTGCAGAATTTTAATTTAATGTAAAATCAAAAATTCTTTGTTATTCCCTAGCTAATCCCTCACTAATTAGGTTGGGATTTTAGCCCTAGCAAAATTTCCCTAGCTAAATCAATATTTTCTTCTAGTGCATATAGCTATATAGATAGACAAATACATTGATTGATAGATAGAATAGATAGATAGATTGAATGATTGATAGTTAGATAGATAGAGATATAGATAGATAGATTGATTGATTGATAGATTAATAGACAGATTGATAGAAAGATTGATAGATAGATAGATAGTTGATTGATAGAAAGATAGATAGAAATACAAATAGATAGAGAGATAGATAGACAGATAGATAATTAGATAGAGAGATAGATAGACAAATTGAAAGATAGAAAGGTATAAAGATTGATAGACATATAAATAGACAAATAAATAGGCAGATAGATAGATAGGTCAATAGATAGATAGACAAACAGATAGATAGATTGATAGAAAAATAGATAAAAAGATAGATAGACATATAGATAGACAGAGCGATAGACAAATAGTTAGAAAAATAGATAGATAGTTAGAAAGATATATAAATAGAGAGATAGACAGATAGACAAATTAATATATAGATAGATAGACAGATTGATAGACAGATAGATAGAAAGATAGACAAATAGATAGACAAATAGATAGGTAGATAGAAAGACTGATTGATAAATAGATGGACAAATAGATTGACAGATAGACAGACAAATAGATAGTTAGATAGATAAACTAATTTATAGAAAGATAGATATATAGATAAATAGATAGAAAAATAGATATGTAGATATATAGTTAGCTAGAAAGATAGATTGATAGATTGATAAAAACATAGATAGACAAATTGAAAGATAGATAAGTAGATAAATAGATAGAAAGATAGATAAATTGATTGATTGATTGATAGACAGATTGATAGACAGATTGATAGACAGATAGATAGAATGAATGAATGATTGATTGATTGACAGATAGATAGATATAAAATTGATTGATAGATTAATATATACAAAGACTGATAGATCGATAGATAGATCGATAGATAGATCGATTGATAGATTGATAGATTGATAAATTGCTAGATAGAAAGATAGATAGACATATAGATATATAGAAAGATAGACAAATAGATAGAAAGATAAATAAATTAATAGATAGATAGATAGACATATAGACAAACAAACATATATAAAAATAGATAGATATACAATTAAATAAATAGATAAAAAAATAAATAGATAGATAGATAGAATGACAAATAGATAGAAAGATATATATATAGACAAATTGATAGACGAAATGATAAACAAATAGATAGATAGATAGATAGATAGATAGATAGATATATTTATTGATTAATAAATTGATAGAAAAATTGATAGATAGAAATATAGATAGACTAATAGATTGATAGATAGATAATTATAAAGATAGACTGATAGAATAATAGATAGAAAGAAAGAAAGATAGATACATACATACATACATAGATTGATAGATACATAGAAGGAAAGATAGATTGATAGACAGACAAACAAATAGATAGATAGATCCTTTAGATAGTTAGATAGATAGATATATATATATATAGTTAGTTAGTTATTTAGATATATAGTTATATATATAGTCAGATATATAGATAGTCTGAAAGAAAAACAAACAAGCAAACAAACTAAGAGTTAGATAGAATGACAAATCAATATACATATAGATAGGTAGGCAACAAATAAATAGAGAGACCATTAGAGAGATAAAAAGATGTACAGATAGATAGATAGATAGATAGACATATACAAAGATTGATTGATTAATATATAGATATACAAATAGATAGACATATAGATTGATTGATTGATTGACATATTAAAAAAAATTGATTGACAAATTGATAGACATATTGATTAAAAGATTGATAGATAGATTTTAGAAAGATAGATAGATTGATTGATTTACAGATTGTAAATAGAGAATTACAGATAGAAAAATATATGAGATAGATAATTAGACAGATAGATCTATAGATTATTATGCAGATAATTAGACAGAAAGAAATTAAGAAAGATAGGTAGAAAGATAGAAATATAGATAGACAGATAGATAGACAAATAGATAGATAGATAGATATATAGATAGAAAAATATATAGATATCCAGATATATAGACAGTTGATATAGATATAGATAGACATATAGATTTATTGATAGATAGATAGATAAACAGAAATATTGAAAAATAGAACGATAAATAAATATACAGAAAGACAGACATAACAATTGATGTATAGATAGAGAGATAGATATATTAATAGATAAAAAGAAAGATAAGAAAGAAAGAAAGAGAGAGAGAGAGAGAGAGAGATAGATAAATAGATAGATAGACACACCGATAGATAGATAGATAGATAGATAGACAAATTAATTGATAGCTAGATAGATAGTTAAACAAAACGATAGATATATAGATAAACATATATATAGACATATTAATATATATATTGATAGAATAAAAATAGAGAGATAGTTAGATTTATATATAGACAGATAAAGATATAGATAGATAGATCGATAGACAAAAAGTAAGATAGATAGTTAGACAGATAGATATAAAGATAGATATATAGTTCGATAGACAAATAGATAGACATATAGATATATAGATAGGTAGGTAGATAGATAGATAGACAAAAAGATAAAATGATAGATAGGAAGATAGATTGAGAAATATATATATATATATGTGTGTGTGTGTGTGTGTGTGTGTGTGTGTGTGTGTGTGTGTGTATGTGTGTGCGTGTGTGTGTGTATGTATATAGATAAATAGATAGATAGATAGATAGTTTGATAGGTAGATTGATATCGAGATAGACATATAGCTAGATAGTTAGATAGATAGACAGACAGATAGATAGAAACACAGATAGATAAATAGATATATAGACAAATAGATAGAAACATAGATAGATATATATATATATATATATGCATAGATAGAAATCAAATAGATCGATAGAAAGATATAAAGATAAATAGAAAGATAAATAGATAGATAGAAAGATATGCAGATAGATAGAATGATAAATACACAAATAGATAGAAAGACAGGTAGATAGACAGACAAATATATATAAAAATATGCATATAGACAGAAATATAAATAGATAGATAGAAAAATAGTCAGAAAAATTGATAAACAAAAAGATATAGAGATAGATATACAAATAGATAGATAGATAAATATAATGATAGGCAAATTATTAGACAGATAAATAGATAGACAAATTTATAGATAGAATTGTAGGCAAATAAATAGATAGATTGATTAATTAATTAATAGATTGATACACAAATTGATAGAGAGATTTATAGAAAGATAGCTAGATATATATATATATATAAACATAGATAGAAAGATCGATATATAGTTATATAGATAGATAGATAGATAGATAGAAAGATAGATTGACACAAAGATATATTGATACATAGAAGGATACGGAGATTGATAGAAAGATAGAAATATAAATAGTTTGATAGATAGATAGTAAAACAAACAAATGAACAGTCTAAGAGTTATATAGAAAGATAGATAGTTATACATATAGATAGGTAGAAAGACAAATAGACAGACAGATTGATTGACAAATAGAAAGATGGATAGATAGGTAGATTGATTGATTAATTGATAAATAGATAGATAGATAGACATATTACTTTTTTTTTATTGATACACATATAGATAGATAGATTGATAGACAGGTAGATTGATTGATTGATAAATATTTTATAGATAGATTGATAGACATATTGATAGATAGATTGATAAATACATATATATATATATATACACACACACTTTGATAGGTAGATTGTAGATAGATAGATAAAAGATAGAAAAATAGACAGAGAGATAGATATCTAGACAGATAGATTGATAGATTATTAGGTAGATAAATAGACAGAGGGATAGATAGATAGATACATAGAATATAGACAAATAGATAGACAGATAGATAAATAAATAGATTGATAGATAGATAATGAGATAGATTGATAGATAGTTAGATTAGGAGAAAGATAGACAAATAGATAGATAGATAAAAAGATTAATCGATAGATTGACAACTAGATAGACAGATAGATACACAAATAAATAGTTAGATATAGAGATAGATAGATAAAGATATAAACAAAAAGATAGATAAATAGATAGATAGATACACATTTAGATAGATAGATAAAAAGATATATTAATAGATAGATAGATATATATATATAAAGAATGATAAAAAGATAGATAGACAAATAGATAAATAGACAGATAGATAGATAAAAAAATAGATAGATAGATAGACATATAGATAGACACATAGATAGATAGATAGATAGATAGATAGATAGACATATAGATAGACACATAGATAGATAAATAGATATATATATATATATATATATATATATATATATATATAAAGATAGAAAGTATATAGAGAGAAAGAAAGATATATAGACAGACATATAGAGAGATAGATGGTTAGTTAAACAGATAGTTAGACAACTAAATATATAGATAGATCGGTAGTTAGATAGACAAATAGATAAACATATAGAGTAATATATATGTTGGTAGATAGATAGATAGATAAAAAGATACAATGATTAGATAAGCATATACATTGTCAGACAATTAGATAGCTAGATAGCCAGATAGTTTGATAGAAAGATAGAGTGTTAAAGAGATAGATTGAAAGATAGATAGTTAGATAGACAGATAGATACACAAATAGATAGACATATTGATAGATAAAAAAATAGAAATAAATATTTATATATAGATTGATAAATATATAGATAGATAAAAAATAGATAGACAAATAGATAGACAAATAAATAGACATAAATATAGATAGACAGACAAACAGATAGATAGATAGATATATAGATAGATAGATAGAATGATAGATAGAAAGAATCAAAGATAGATAGATAGACAGAAAGTTACATATATATATATATATAGAATGATTGATAGATAGTTAGATAAATAGATAGATAGTTAAATAAATAGATAGATAGATAGATAGACAAATAGATAGATAAGAAGATAGATAGATATAAATATAGATAATTAGACAGATAGATAGACAAAAAGATAGAATGATGATTAGACATATAGATATACATTTAAATGGATATATAGACAAATCTATATACAAATAGATAGACAAAAGATAGAGAGAAAGATTGATAGTTAAATTAACATAAAGATTGATTGATAGATTGACAAATAATAGACTTAAAGATAGATAGATAGATAAATAGATATATAGATAGATATTTTGATTGATAGACATATATATAGATACATAGATAGACAGATAGATAGATAGATAGGTAGATAGATAGATATATATATAAAGATTGATTGACAGATAGATAGACAAATATTTATACATATAGAATAATTTATATATAGATAGAAAGAGAGATTGATAGATAGTTAGATACATAATTAGATAGATAGATAGATAGACAAATAGGTAGATATACAGAAAGATATATAGATATATAGATAGCTAGACAAACATATTATAGATACATATATAGATAGATAGATAGATAGACAAATAAATAGATAGATGTGACACCCCATTTCTCTGGGGGTCCCATTCATTTCATCACACAATACAATGTATAATAAAATAAAAATTTCTCATATTTAGAATACATTTTTTTGCTTTTACATTTTATTTGCTCAGTGAAAAAAAGAAAACACACAACATATTATTTAAGCCACAACTGGCTTTCCTCCACATGTTAGATCCCGTATGTGGATCTGGCATCTGTCGTGGACCATACCTAAAAAGAGGTCCCACAAAGAAGTGAGAAAGCTGAGTAGGGTAAACTTTTTCAGAGTTACTCACTACCTAAGTGTACGTAAAACGTCATGAATATACATCAACACCCATTCAAGTACACTATTTATATGAAATCAATTATGGATGAAATGTTTATATGCCCATATTCCTGAGTCTCAATGACTCCCTCACACATGCCGAAGCTATGTGTGATATATTATATCTCTGGATATGCATATGTATATATGTGTATATATCTATAGCAATATTTATTTTCTTGGAATTATTTCGAAAAATATGGACCTCCTTCGAAAAACATATTGGACATTTAACCGAATAAAATATGATTTTCAAGGATTTACTCCGAGAAATAAACACCGTCATAACTCTACTGGATGTTGTCAAATTCGAGTTCACAATCTATAAAAACCATATACCAAAAAAAATTTCATACAAACCAATATGGACGTTGTCCCAATTCAAGTTCGCTAAATACCATCCATATACCTATATATATATATATATATATCATGCACCCACTCATGTTTATGGAATGTTCTCATTCATATGAAAAGTCATTATGCCATTTCCAATTTAACCCATGTTTCAGACACAATTATAACAATCCAAATCCAATTCATCCTACACTAACAATTTCTAACAAAATACCGAAATGTTTCACCAATTAATTACTTCCAATAAATTTTCCAACAATTCGACTTGAAATATAAAACATGATCATTTCATGTCATTAAATAGAAAGAAATTCTGATAAGAGAAAACCGCTACTTTCCAAAAAATTTCACTGAAACTTTTTAAATTTGATATCAGTGTGAAGATCTCATTTTGTAGAGTAACTTTAGTTCTTCTACTACTTTATTCTGATTCTAAAATAAACCATTATGATTAATTGAAAGTTAACAGATTTTTTTTTCTCTGTACTGTCTCTCTCTCTCCCTTCGGCGCCGAATTTTTTCCAGCTTCTCCTATTTTTTCGGATTCCTGACGTTTTTCCTTTTTTTAATATGTTTATTCATTTATTATTATTAAATAATAATATAATTAATTTTTTTTAACACATGTACAGTCGGAAGACCTCCCGCGCAGGCGCTGCCATGTGCGGATGATGCGGCGTGGTCTTTCGGTTACAAGAAATTGTTTCTTTTTTCATAAATATTCTAATAATTATTAAATAAATAAATATATAACTAAATTCTAACTTTCTCAAAAATTAACAAAATTTGACACCGTAGCTATATTTTCCTAGACGAATTGAATAACGACATCCATTTTATCAATATAGCCCTAAAATTTTCAGGTTATTTTCTCTTATTACAAAATTACCATTTTGCCATTTTTTCCTATAATCAAATTATGTTAGTTATTTATCTTTTTTTGTCGGGATTTCACATTTGCTCCTCCTTAAAGAATTTCATCCCGAAATTCCCACAATTATACCTTTATACTTATAAACATATTGCAAAGTTAAATAATTTCTTTAAATTACTAAAATACATACATTAATTTTCAAATAAAAAAGGATAAGTAACACGCTTCATGTCTTCACGTTCCCAGGTTGTTTCTTCTATTCCTTGATGCTGCCATATTACTTTTACTAGTCTTATAGTTTTGCGTCGCAAAACTTGTTCTTGATTATCAATGATTCGTAGTGGCATTTCTTTAAATGTTCCATATGTGTCAATAACTAGTTCGGCCCAATCCATTACATGAGTTGTACCAGGAATATATTTTCTAAGCATAGAGACGTGAAATATCTCATGGATTCCAGATAAATGTTGTAGTAATGCCAATCGATAAGCAATCAACCCAACTTTCTCGAGTATTTCAAAAGATCCAATATATTTTGGTGATAAATTTCCATGCTTGTCAAATCTGATTACTCCCATTTTTGGCATCATTTTCATGAAAACATGATATCCCACTTCAAATTCTAGGGATCATCTTCATTTATCAGCATAACTTTTCAGTCGACTTTGTGCTGTAAGAAGATGTTGTCGTATCAAAACTACTTTCTCTAAGGTATCTCTGATCACATCTAGACCCGTGATGGATCGTTCTCCCACCTCAGACAAACAAACTGGAGATCGACATGGCATTCCATAAAATGCTTCATATGGTGCTATTTGGATACTTTCTTGATAACTATTGTTATAGGCAAACTCGACCAAAGGCAGATCTTCTTCCCAGCTATCCTTGAAATCCAGACGACATGCTCGCAAATCATCTTTCAAAACTTGTATGGTTCTTTCCGACTGACCGTCAGTTTGTGGATGGAGAGTAGTGTTTATTATCAATTGTGTTCCCATTACATTCTGAAAACTCTTCCAAAAATGAGCCGTAAATCATGGATCTCTATCTGATACAATAGATACTGGCACTCCATGTAATTGGACAATTTCTCATATGTATAACCTACACAATTCCTCGCATGTGAAGGTCATTCGCATTGCTAGAAAATGTGCGGACTTTGTAATCATGTCCACAATTACCCATACAACATCATATTTTCATGATGTCCATGGCAACTGAGTCACAAAATTCATTGTGATATGTTTCCATTTCCACTCTACTCCAAAGGTTGGAGTAATCCTGTTAGCCTCTAATGCTTAGCCTTTATCTGCCGACACATGAGGCATCATCGAACAAATTCCCCAATATGTCTCTTCATCCTATTCTAGTAATATTGTCGACAAAAATCATTATATATTTTTGTGCCACCCAGATGTACTGGAAAACGAGAACAGTGAAATTTCTTAAGAATCCCTTCTCTTAATTCCACTATCTGGGGAACCACAATTTGTCCCCTAAATCAAGGACTACCATCCATATGAGTAGCCCAACTTTCATCGCACGTACCAGTCTCTACTCGGTTCTTTATAGATAATATTTCTGCATCTTGTTTATGCATCTCAATTACTTTATTTAATAGCGAATGTATAGCTACTAAACTTCCGATAATACCCTGATTTTGACTGCTATACTATAAGCTGAATCATCCCATAGTTTCAAGCATATCCCATTACCGCAAAGCTATACTAGCTAGTGCACCTCGTGACTTTCGACTAAGTGCATCTGCCACCACATTTGCATTACCTGGATGGTAATGAAAAGTAAAATTATAATCATTCAGATACTCCATTTATCAACGTTGTCTCATGTTTAGATCACTTTGTGTAAAGATATATTTCAGACTTTTATGATCTGAATATACCTCAAATTGCTCTCCATACAAATAGTAGCGCCATATTTTTAAAGCAAAGACTATAGCCGCCAATTCTATATCATGTGTGGGATAATTTCTCTCATGATTCTTTCACTATCTTGAATCATAAGCTACCACTCTCCCATATTGCATCAGAACACATCATCATCCATCTTTCGAGGCATCATAATACACTGTATATCTCTGCCCCCTATCAGGAATTATCAGAATAGGCACTAAAGTAAGCTTCTTTTTTAATTCCTAGAATGCCTTTTCACATGAATTAGTCCACTCATACATGACTTCTATCCTGGTCAATCTAGTCATTGGAGCATCCAACCGTGAAAAATTCTCAATAAACCTTCTGTAATACCTAGTAAATCCCAAAAACTATGTATTTCAAAAAGTGACTTTGGCCTCTCCCAACTCATGACCGCCCTTACTTTTTCAGGGTCTACTGAGATTCTTGTAGCTGACACTACATGTCCCGAAAAATTTTACTTATGTCAACCAAATGTCATATTTACCAAACTTGGCATACAACTTATGTTCTCTCAAGGGTTGGAGCAACTCATGATTGCTTCTGATACCAAGCAGTGACACCTCATTTTTCCGAGGGTCCCATTCATTCCATCACACAATACAATGTGCAATAAAATAAAATTTTCTTAAATGTACAATGCATTTTTTTCCTTTTACATTTTATTTGCTCAGCGGAAGAAAGAAAACACACAACATATTATTTAAGCCACAATCAGCTTTCCTTCACATGTGCAATCCTGTATGTGGATCTGTCATCTATCCTGGACTCGTACCTAAAAAGGGGTCCCACAACGAAGTGAGCAAAGCTCATTAGGGTAAACTTTTTCAGAGTTACTTCCTACCTAAGTGCACATAAAATGTCATGAATATACATCAACGCCAATTCAAGTACACTATTTATATGAATGCAATTATGGATGAAATGTTTATATGCCCATATTCCTGTGACTCCCTCACACATGTCGAAGCCAAGTGTGATATATTATATCTCTGGATATGCATATGTAATATGTATATATATATCTATAGAAATATTTATTTTCTTAAAATTATTTCCAAAAATATGGACCTCCTACGAAAAAAATATTAGACATTTATCCGAATAAAATATGATTTTCTTAGATTTACTCTGAGAAATAAACAACATCATAACTCTGCTGATTTTTGTCACAATTGGAGTTCGCAATCCAAAATAACCATATACCAAATAAAATCCAGCACAACTCAGTCTGGACGTTTTCCCAAACCGAGTTCGCTAAATACCATCCATATACATATATATATATATATATATATAGCATGCACCCACCCATGTATATGGAATATTCCCGTGCATATGAAAAGCAATTATACTATTTCCAATTTAACCCATGTTTTAGACACAATTATAACAATCCAAATCTAATTCTTCCTGAACTAAAAATTTCTAACAAAATACCAAACTTTTCACCATTTAATTACTTCCGTTAAATTTTCCAACAATTCGACTTAAAATATAAAACATGATCATTTCAGGCCATTAAATAGAAAGAATTTGCGATAAGAGAAAACCGCAACCTTCCTAAAAATTTTACCGAAACTTTTTAAATTTGATGTTAGTGTGAAATCTCATCGTGTAGAGTAACTTTAGTTCTTGAACTACATTATTCCGATTCCAAAATAATTTGTTATGATTGATTGAAAGTTAACGGATTTTTTTTTCTCTGTACTGTCTCTCTCCCTCCGGTGCCGAATTTTTTCTAGCTTCTCCCATTTTTTCGAATTCCTGACTTTTTTCAATTTTTTTAATATATTTATTTATTTATTATTATTAAGTAATAATATAATTAATTTTTTTAACACCTGTACAGCTGGCAGACCGTCCAAACAGACGCTGCCACATGTGGATGACGCGGCGTGGTCTTTCGGTCACAAGAATTTTTTTTTTCATAAATATTCTAATAATTATTAAATAAATAAAAATATAACTAAATTCTGACTTTCTCAGAATTTAATGAAATTTGACACCATAGCTATATTTTCCAAGACGAATTCAATAAGGACATCGATTTTATCAATATAGACCTAAAATTTTCAGGTTATTTTCTCTTATTATAAAAATACCATTTTGCTCTTTTTTCCAGAAATCAAATAATGTTAGTTATTTATCTTTTCTTTTCACTATTTTACAATAGATATATAGATAGGAAAATAGATAGAGATATAAAAAAATAATTAGATATATAGATAGATAGTTAGAAAGATAGACAGATAGATAGACATTAGATAGACATAAAGATAGATAGATATATAGATAGAAAGATAGATTGATTGATAGGTAGAAAAATAGATAGACATATAGATATTCAGATTGATAGAAAGATAGATATATATTTAGATAAGCTTATAGACACATAGATAAATATATGGATAGATAGACATAGAGACATATATAAGGATAGACAAGGAGAAACAAATAAAGATAGACAAATAGATATAAAGATTAATTTATATAGATAGATAGACATTTAGATTGACAGACAAATAGACAGAGAGACAGCTATCTATCTTTTTATCTATCTATCTATCAATTTATTTATAAATCTACATATCTATCTATCAATATGTCAATCTACATGTCTATGTTCTGTCAATCTATTAATTTATCTATCAAACTATCTATCTTTCTATCAATTTTAGTATTAATCTGTATATCTATCTATTTATCTATCTGTCTATCTATCTATTAATTTGTATATAAATCTTTTAATCAATTTGTCTATCAAGCTATCTATCAATCTTTCTATCAAACTATATGTCAATCTATAAATCAATCTATCTATCTATCTATCATTCTAACTTTCTATCTATTTGTGTATCTACCTTTCTATCTATATATCTATTTATCTTATTGTCTAACAATCTTTATTTATCTATCTATCTATCTATCTATCTTATATCTATCTATCTTTGTATTTGTCTATAAATCAATATATCTAGCTATCTATCTATCCATCTGTCTATGTCTCTGTCTATCTCTTTATCTATCTATCCATCAATCTTTTTGTCTTTCTATATATCTATCTTTTAGCATTTCTTTCTATCTATCTATCTATCATCTATATCACTATCAATCTTTATATTTAATAATCTATCAATCTATTTGTCTATCTATAAATTTATATATCTATATATATGTCTATTAATCTATCTATGTAAATGTATATGAATCTGGCTATAAATCTCTCTATTAATCTGTCAATCAATTTGTCTATTAATTTGTCTATCTATCTATCTATCTATCTGTGTGTGTGTGTGTATGTCGATCTTTCTATCTATCTATCTATCTATCTATCTATATGTCTATCTATATGTTTGTTTATCTATCTATTTATCTACCCATCTATATATAAGTTTATCTTTCTTTCTATCAAATTATTAATCTATTTATTTATCTATCTATCAGTTTGTCTATATATCCATCCATCTATCTATTTATTTATCTACCTTTCACTCAATCTATTTATCAATCAATAAATCTTTCTATCAATATGTCTATCAAAATGTATATCTATTTGTCTATCTATCTGTCTATCTATCTATCTATCTATCTTTTTGTCTATTTATCAATCAATATATCTATATATCTATATATCTATATATGTATCTATCTTTATGTCAATCTATATGTCTATCTATTTATCTATCTATCTATCTATCTATCTATTTATATATCTATTGTCTATTTATGTGTCTATCTATTTGTCTTTCTTTCTTTCTATCACTTTATCTATCTATATATCTATCTACATATGTATCTATATTTATATCTATCTATCTATCTATCTATCTATATATATATCTGTCTATCTATCTTTCTGTCTATATGTCTATTTTTCAGTCAATTAAGTATCTTTCAATCTTTCTTTCTATTTTCCTATCTATCTATCTTTCTATATGTCTATCTTTTGATCTATTTATATGTCTAATAATCTATGGATCTTTTCTCCATTTCTCAGTCTATCTATCTGTCTAAATATCTATCTATTTATCTATATGTATATCAAATTATCAATCTATATGTCTATCAATCTATTTATCAATTTGTATATCAAACTGTCTATTAATTTGTCTATCAATCTTTCTATAAATTTGTCTATCATCATTCATTCTATTTGTCTATTATCTGTGTATATATCTATCTATCTATCTATTAATCTATTTATCCTTTTGTCATCTATCTATTTATCATTATGTTTTTGTATCTATCTGTCTATCTATCTATTTGTCTATATGTTTATCTTTCTATCTATCTATTTTTCTATATGTCTATCTATCTATCTGTCTGTCTATCTATCTATCTATCTTTCTTTTTATATATATGCCCATCAATCTATCTAGGTTTCTATCTATCTATCTATCTATCTTTTATCAATCAATCTATCAATCAATCTGTTTGTCTATCTATATGTCTATCTATCTTTATATTTATCTATCTATCTATCTGTCTTTCTATTTGTCTAAATATCTATCTATCTCTCTCTCTATCTTTCTATCTATTTTTATGTCTATCTATTTGTGTATCATTCTATATATCTATCTATATATCTGACTATCTATCTATCTGTATATCTATTTGACTATCTCTCTATCTATCTATCTATCTATCTTTCTGACCATCTATCTGTTTATCTTTCCATTTATCTTTATTTCTATCTATCTATCTTTCTATCAATATGTCTAACTATAAATCTATAAATCTGTTTGTCTATCTACCTATCTAACTCTCAATATATCAATCAAACTTTATGTCTTTCTATCTGTGTGTATATTTCTCTATTTATCTGTCTATCTATCTAACTATCTTTCTATCTATCTATCTATCTCTCTATCTATCTATCTATCTATTTATCCTTCTATCTATCTATCTATTTATCTATCTATCTATCTATCTATCTATCTATCTATCCATCTCTCTATCCATTTATCTTTCTGTCTATCTATATGTCTGTCTATCAATCTATCTCTGTTTGTCTATCAATCTATCTATCAATCTATCTACCAATCTATCTATCATTCTATCAATCTATCTACCTATCTATCTATCTATCTATATTTTTATTTTTTTATCTATCTTTCTATCTAAAAAAATGTAAATCTATTTTTATATCTATCTATCTATCTATTTATATTTTGTATATCTGTTTATCTATGTATCTCTCTATTTATTCGTCAATCTATTTTTCTTACT
The DNA here is from genome assembly GCA_029783825.1 of Sapria himalayana. Lineage (NCBI taxonomy): Eukaryota > Viridiplantae > Streptophyta > Magnoliopsida > Malpighiales > Rafflesiaceae > Sapria > Sapria himalayana. The sequence goes on along the minus strand of JAREIK010006835.1, from coordinate 36,601 downwards.
CTCTATCTATTAGTATTTATATCTATCTATCTATCTATATGTCTGTCTATCTATCTATCTTTCTATATATCAATATGTTTATCAATCTGTCTATTAATCTGTCTATATATCTACCTATTTATTGTCTGTGTAATTTTTATCTATTTATCTTTTAGTCTAATTGAATATCGATCTGTATGTTTCTTTGTCTGTCTGCTTACATGTCTTATTATCTACCTACCTAACTAACCGACTATATGACTTTCTATCTGTCTATATGTCTATCTTTCTTTCTTACTATCTATCTTTTCTTTTGTTTGTTGTTTTATCTATTCATCTGTCTATATCTCTGTTTGTCTATTTGTCTGTCTATCTATCTTTCCATCTATATGTCTATCTATATACCTATATATCTATATATTTATCTATCTATCTGCCTTTCTTTTGGTCTATATATCTATATTTCTATCTTTCTATCTAGCTGTCTATCTATCTATCTATCTATCTATCTATCTGTCTGTCTGTCTATCTATCTATCTATCTATATTTTGTCTATCTATCAGTCTATTTATATATCGATCAATATATTTATCTATCTTTTTATCTGTATATCTATTTGTCTATATATCTAGTTATCTATCTCACTAAAAGAAAATATTTGTTTAGCTATGGAAATTTATTTAGAGAAAAAACCCTTGATAATTAGCAAGTGATTAGCTAGGGAATAGCCAGAGATGTTTAATTTTGCATTGAATTATATATTTGTGATGGATTTGTGCTAGATTAGAGTCAAAAATTTTTTATTGAAAATTATCCCTAGCTAAAATTATCATAAATATTCCCACAAAGAATGTTGGCCACTTTAGCAATGACTTTAAAGATAGATGATCCTTAGCTAATTAGTTCGAGACAAATTCCCATGCTAAATAATATTTTATATTTTTTTACAATTTTATATGTAATTGCAAGTGATTATTCCTTAAATGATAATTTTAACAAAATATATGCATTTAATTATGAACTTTTCCCTAGCTATTTGGGTTGGGGATAATTTCTACTACTAATCTATACTAATCTAATTTTTTTTATATATTATCTGTTTAAATATTTTATATAATTTTGTATATTAATGATTTGTCATGGTCTATGGATGAGCTTTCCTTGGAAGACACATTCTCCTCATATAATTATAAAAATAGGATATTATAAATAAATAATTTCAAATATATATATATATATAAATACAAATACAAATTTATATTAATATAGATAAAAATAACTATTTTTATGATTATAAAATTTTAAAAAAATTATACAAAATATAATTTTGAAATATTTAATTACAAAATTTTAATATTTGTATTAAAAAAACATTAAATAATTATTTATATAATTATAATCATTATTATTTTAATTAATAAATGAACATATATAAAAATTACTACTATCAAAAAGCTAAAATCATTAATTTTATAGTTAAATAAAAAAATTATAAAAATATTTGAATTAACAAATAAACAAGTAAATATTTATTTAATTTAAAGTTAAATATATATTTTTATCATATAGAAATCTTTTTAAAAAATAATTACTAAAAGATTTGAAAGTTTTGAATTATATAAAAAATTTCAAATTTTTAATAAATTTAAAAGAAAATAAATTCATATTTAAAGATTAATATATAAATATTTTAATTCCTTCAAAAAAAATTTTGTTGATTTAAAAAATTAATATCTCAATGTTGTTATTAAAAGAACACTTCAAGTATTTTTTAGGATTTCAAAAGAGTTATTTAAAATATTACTAATAAAATTTTCTTGTCCTAAAAATACTTACAATTATTTTTAGCCGTATAAATACTTTTGAAAAGTATTACCAAATTGACCCTAAGTTGATTTTAATTCAAGTTTTATTTTTTGTCCCTACTGAATTTATAAGAAATAAACAATTGAGTAAGAGCTTTACTATTAGCTTTTAATATTCTATTTTTATTAAAATAATAAATATAATTTTTTTAATGATCTTATCACTATAAGTAATTTTTGAAATTTTATAAATTATAAATTATATCAAATAATATGAAATTTAATGGCTTTATAATTATTTCATATTATATTCATAAAGAATAAATTGAATTCTTAAAAAATTATAACCATTATATATATATATATATATATATATATATATATATATATATATATATCTATATATGAAATACTATATTAAAATATAATATTTTTTTATTTATGAAATAATGCATTTTTTTTGACTTTTTAGATTTTCGAGTGTGATTCTCTTCCCACTCTCATATTAATGTTGTGCTCAGAAGATGCTGCTATACATTATGAAGTAGTTACTTTACATAAAAATTGAGACCTCAATTATTTTTTTAGTTATTATTATTCTAAAATTTTGATCTTGGCCTTTATTTTCTTATTATGACCAATTATTTTTATTGTTGCAGGTAGGTGTGATTGGAAATTTGGTTCACTCATCTCCAAACATTAAGAAAGAAGTTCTATCTGCTAGGGCATTGCCGCATGTTATCTGTTTGCTTAGGTTCTTCCATTTATAGCATTTTTTGGAAAACTAAATCTCTATTCATTATGTATCTGATCAAATTCTATTTTTATATCATTATCTAAATTTACTATCTAAATTTACTTTGAGTTACTGTAATTTTGCTATTTAAATTTTCTTTTAATAATTCTCTAAAGATTTTTCCTGATAAATAGCTCATGTTGCTCTGAGAGTCAGAGGAAAGCTTCTTTATCACTAGGACAATTTGTGGCAACTAATTCAGATTGCAAGGTAAGCATATGTTGATTTTTCCTTCAATTAGATTATTTTCAAGATTGAGGTAAATCATAATATGAAAATTTTTGAGATTACTTTTTGTTTGGATTCTTGTTTTGCACTTAAAAAAAGGATATCATAGTAAAAAGAAGTGCTCTAATAAAATTTTTATGTGTTCTTGTATTCATGTATTAAATAAATAATATAAAAAATATATTGTGTACTGTAGTACCTTTGATAGGTCATAGCTTCTATATACTTTCACCATTTGTCATTGATTATGGTCGGCAGGTCTTGTATCACAGGTCTAGAGTTTTGATGAAGTGACATAGTCCTTGGGGCACTCTTATGAGCATTTTATTGTGGGTATGAGTGTCTAACTAGTTCAGCATGGCATGGTCGTGTATGGCATGAGACCATGGGTCTTGCTGAGCCACATTTAGTGGCCCTATATGCCATTTGTGGTTGTGGTGTGGGCTAGCCCAATGTGCTACTTGTGACCCATTACTCTTGCCTAAGAATTGTTTGTGCTAAGGTCATGGTCGGATCATTCTGACTCATTACCCAAGACAATGCATGTGCAGAGCTACTTAGGTCCTAGGCATGAGTTGTTTTTGGGCACTCATGACTCATGACCTAATTAACTAACCCAATTATTTTGTAAAATGGCTAATCCATCACTAAGCATGTTTAATATAAATTAGAAAACAACAATTACTTGATTATTTTTATTTACAATATAAGTTTTGTTTCGTTACCTATGAAAAGATTTATATTATTGATCTATTTTCCAAGAGCATAGATTGATACATTCTATGCAATTGTTTTCCCTTAAACTTAATACATTTGAATCTAATTAATATTTTTTTTCTATGAAAGTTGAAATGCAAGACTTTTTTGTATATTTTTATATATTTTTTTGGAATAATGATAACATATGTTCATAAAAATTTAATTCTATTTCACCAAAGAAATAATTTTTAATCTATTAAATATGAGAGTGTCATAAAAAAGTTCAAATATCTTGTAATTATCTAATTTTATATCACATATATTATCTGTATAATTAGTTTAATAAATTTTTTATAATAAATTTATATCATGTTGTATTTAATATACTTAAACATGTGATAAGCTATGAAAGATTGAGATCTCTTTTGAGGTTTATGAACATTTTGCACTTGTTTCTCACACTCTATTTGAGCTCCTCTTAGTTTTGATAGTAAATCCATCATAATTCTATATTTATAAGAGAGTCAATTTAGTCTTTTGAAAAATATTAAATATAATGACATTTGAGGAGATAGCAATTTATATATGAACATGTGTTGAGAGAATATATTATTTTTGTTGATTTTTTTATTTTTTTTATTATTTTGGATACTTTTAAAGAGATTACTTAATTTGAGTTGCACTAATTATTTTTGTCCATTAGATAATAATTTTAGTTATATGACATTTTGATTATTGAGTGTTTATTTTATTTTTATTTTTGTATTTTAATTGCTAACATAATATTAGATGTATGTATATATATGTGAGTTAAAAATTACAAATCCTAGAAGGTCACCCACCACTATCTGTAATAACAAAAGAAATACAAGGTAGCAGGTGCGTGCACAATATGGGCAACAACTTCTTGCATAAGGGTAGTATGCATGCACAATGTGTGATAGGAGACATGCATAGTCACCTACAGATGCATGGTAGTGGTGCACAACATGCTGAGGTGATGACTCATCTAGTATTTTGATTTTTATTTTGATTTTGATTTTGTTTTTGTTTTTTGAAATATTTTTGCGGTGAAATGACAATTTTTGTGTTTGTGTTGATATTGTTTGAGGCTTAAAATTGATGTAGTTTGAGCTTGTGCCGGGAAGAGGAAAGCCATATAAGACCAAAAGAATGCCATATTACTTCCTTTATTGTGAGCCAACACAAATTGATGCAACCACTCTCCCAATTGTGGTGCTTGTTTTTGGTGTTTGTTTGTTTATTAAGGTGGACATTTTGATGCTAGTGCTGGTCACTCAACTGCAACAAAAAGGGTGCATGATGGACATGCAAATCTTCCTTCTTTTTCTTCCATTTTGCACCAATTGTTTGCTCAACTGATTCTCATTTGATTTTGCTGCTTCTCTATATATTTCACCTTACATTAAGTGTCAATTATTTTCATGTGGTAGTATTCTTGTTTAAAAAAACAAGTTGATAATGAGTTTGTGTATCATTTTATGTATCTAGTTAATTGATGGCATTATATCATTTTGCTAGGTTTTAGTTGTTGGATATGGTGAAGAAATATTCATCTTCATTTGGGAAACATGGGACACATAAGTGTGGTGTCTCAGAATAATGAAATGAGTTCGCTAATGGGGTTGGAGTCAGAAACTTGGAGGCTCCAGTGAGTGTCTTGATCCTTAATACTGAAGGGAAAAACATGGTGTTGGACTCGGATGTGGGATTGGAACATGTTTAATGATAAGTACTATTTCATATATGCAGCCCTTAAAAAGAATGAAAAGATATCGGTAAAGTACGTAAAATTGGGAGATAAACTTGTTGTAGATGCTTTAGCAGTTGGATTTGGTCAACCAGTGCATATAGAAATTAAGTAATATTTTTCTTCACGTGTTAGGTTTTCTTTTGTGTTTAAAGTTGCCTTCATTAGTTTATAATATTGTGGCTTTGATTCGTGATTTCAGCGTTGATAATTATGTTGTTGAAGAAGTTCAAAATAAATTTATTGAGAAGTACCATATGTATTACAATAGTAGCAGTCCTATATTGAGTCATAGTTAGCAGCTTCGATGAGATAGATAGCACACAGAGTTGCATCATAGAAACAATGCAGGCTAGAGAAAATCGTATATTTAAAGTATGTTGTATTTAGTTTGTTTTGATAAACTGCTTTGTATAACAAAAAATGTTTTCTATTTATATATTGTTAGTGCAGGAAATAAAATATTGAAAGGTTGGGAATGCAGCAATAGCACACCAATGGGGGTTGCTGCTCAGTCAGTGGGCCAAAAAAAATTTTGGAGCATAACTCGATCCACCCAAGTGATTCGACCCGCACCATTATTGATATCGAGAAATTGTTTAATATAAATTGATTTTTTATTTCTATTTTTTGCTACTCCCAATTTACTGCTGAAATATTCATGTTTCTCTACTCTATCTGTATGATTTTTTTTCTTCACAATTGTTGCATCTGTAAGACATTGTTTTGGTTATAATCTGTAAACACATAATTATTTTTTTAGTGGATATAGCTAGTCATGCTGAACGACTAGTGAACCATATTATTTTATGTGTTTCTGAATTGTGGTTTGTGGATATATCATTTTTTTATTTTCTTCTTCTTCTTCTGAATCTATAAAATTACAAACCTTGGAAGTAGAATTACTAACAATGTCTCATCTCAAATCATCAAGCCAACAAATTCATCATGTTGTCTAAGCAAGGAAATATTTTTTCATGACTAGCTGACTTTTTAATAAAATTAGAAGAAATCTACTTAGTAATGATTAAAGGATTATACTATGAAAAATTTAACTTATTATCTAATTTGGATTTTCTAGCATCATTAAGATCATTACAAAAACATATGTATTTGGATTAAATTGTTCTTTTTGATTTAGCATATTTAGTCTAAAATTGCCTCTACATATGAAATGACCCTCACTAATAACAAATGTAGTTGATGGTGTACATTTATTGTATATTTTTAATATATTCATAATATAATAAGTTGAATTTTTTATTTTCTTTTAGAATAAGTGTCATTATAGTCTATATGAAGGAAGGAATTAGACCTGAGTGATACTTTATTATAGCATTTTTAAAATATTGAAACATTGAAATAATTATATTCTAAGTTTAGTATTGGTATATAAGATTTATACAATCTACACATCATACATGCATTCATTGAAATAGTAAAACAAGATGGTTGTTGTATATATATTTTATTCTTAAGATTATCAGAGAGAAATGTGTTTCTCATGTCTAGTTGATATACATATTATTTGTGAGAAATTATAATAGAATACAAAAATCTTATAATAACCATTTTGGAGTTGTATTTTAATATTTGAGAATTCAAAAAATTATGTCCATATGAATATATAAGAGAGAATCTATATTAATTAACTATATTAATGATATAAGTGATATTTATTCTGGTTACAGAAAGCTATTAAAAAAAGTTTCTTATGATTCTCCTATTTCTGAAAGAATCAATTATGATATCTTTGTCTAATATATTTAGATTTAGATTATAAAGTCTTTTAATCTTTTGGAAGACTCATACCTCTTATTTTGGGACTATTAGATGATATCCTGGTATGTATTTAAATATTGTATCTCATGATGAAAAATGTGGCACTATTTTTTTTGTTTAAATGTTGAGATGATGTTTTCTTAATAATGTTAAATATATAATAGCAATTATGATGAATATTACATAAAAATATAAATAATATTGAATTTGTGAGTTTTTAAAATAAAAATTGTCTACATAAAAAATAATTATTTTAATTTTGGGGAACCAAAATCTCTTTTCTGAAAGAATAAAATGAAAATGTAAAAACCTTCTTGAAATTGATGGTAAACCACTAGTAGAAACACTTATTGATAGTTGCAAAATTTGTGCCCCACCCAAACACTTTGCACAACTCTTACTTTGCCTTTATTCATGTTGTGACATCATGTAAGCTTGATGTCATAACTCATAGGAACCCATTAGGGCTTTGCGTGCATTGTGGAGAGAGAACGAAAGAAAAGAGAGTGGAGAGAAAAATAAAACAAAAAAAGATAATATTATTCTAGTAAAGAATTAATTTTATTTGAATTTGATTGCTCATACTTCATTCACCATTAGTGTTGCGACATACAGACTTGTTTTTCTATTCCCTCATCCCTCATATAACGTGTATATGTTGCTTGCCACTTTAAATGTAAACTACAAAATTTGAATTACTCTATGCGTTGTTTTGTTTTTATTTTTTGTGGCTCCTTTGTTCTTGTTCACCCTTTATTAATATGTGGTTAGCTAGTAATATCTCATTATCAAATTGTTGATCCCTATTTTAGACGTGCCGTGCTCCTTCTTCTCATTCAAAGTGATGCTGCATTTTTTGCTGGTAAGCCAAATATATGTGATTTCATTTAACTAGTAAAAGCATATTTTTTAAAAATAGTAGTTAGTAGTGAGGATGGCCCCCTCTTTTTTTAATTTCATAGCTTAACAGTAATAATAATTGTAAAATGTTGATTATTTTTATCCCATTGAAAATTTGATGTGTAAACTATTATAGAATGTTCATAAAATAAATAATTATTTTTTTTAAGAATTATTTTTATTCCCATTAACTGTTTTTTATTAAAGATTTACTTTTTGATAATTTGTCTGACTTCCATGGTCATTATATAATCATGGAATATTGAACCATCATGGGAGACAAAAAGGCTGATTCAACTCCATCACAATCAGAATCTTAAATACTACTGTCATCCTTCTTGAATAAAAGGCAAAGAACATAGACACTATGTATATGGAGGAAGTAAACAAAAACAATGGGTAAGAATGTTCTAACTATTTGATTAATTGCTTTTTATCATTTAGAAAGAATGATTGTCTGCCACATCATTTCAGAACTGCCTAGATGGTCCATGCTCCATGACACACAAAGCGCCAATGCCAGTGATGATGTTTGATGCACATGTGTTGGCATGTGGCTTAGTGTTAGTGGGTGCATGGTCCAGTTGGCAGTGAAGCCATGAGATGTGGTGCCATTGATGCATAGTTGTGGTGCATAGCTGTGTGGAACTGCACAGTGTGTGCGTGGTGTAGTGAATGTGGATGAGTGGTTGATGTACTGGACGTGCACCATGTGTAAGTTTGATGCAGCCATGGTGTAGTGTGTGCAACATGTGGGTTGTGTTCATTTGGTTCTTTTTTTATATGTATCAAAGAAAGTGATTTTCCATGTAGAATCAAGCGAGTAAAAACTATATAGTTGTTATGAAAGTGACCACTACTTTGGTGGTTCCATCACTATTAGACTACTATAGTAAATGTTTAAAGGTAAGTGTGTAATGAAAAATAATATATTTAATTTATTTATATCTAGCACAATTTTTTTATTTTCTATTTTATCATAGGAACTCATGGAGGAACATATGATAGCTGCTTCTCTACTAGTTGAGGGTCTATGAATCTTTCGATAACTTTTTTGAAGGAAGAAATGTATGAAATAAATAAAGTGAATGATGAGATGAAAGAAACCAAGAAAGTAATTAAATAGTAGAAGACCTATAAGGAGTCACTATTAACTTTTTTACGAGACTGATAGCACATCGAGTTCCATTAGAGTACTCATGTTGGAGAGCCTAGCACAAATGTACCATCTAATGATGAAAATGATGATTTAGTTTTAAAAGATTTTATATCTATGTTATTTTTTTTAAACCATGTAACTTTTATATCATAATTATTTCTAAACTATTTTTGGTTTTAGTAAATAATAAAAAATGGTTTATAGTTTATGTTTTTATTAAAATTAAAATAAAATTTTTAAAAAATGTAATCAATTTTTTTAAAAAAATAAATTATGAAAATAATATTGGAAAAAAAAATAGCTAGGGAATTTTCCCTCACTAATTTAGCTAGAAAAATTTGAGTATATATTAAGTTGAAAAATATTAATTACTACTCTTAATTATGATCAAAATTAGGAAGGAAAAGAATATAATTAGGAAGGAAAATATATAATTAGCTAGGGAATTTTTTTCATTGAAAGATTTGCTAGAAACTTTTTTTTCTTCTTAATATTTTGTGACGAGCATTTTAGTTTGAGATTATTTACAATGATAATCTATCGTTATTCTATTTTAGAGACAGAATATGCCCAAATAGCTAGGAAAATTTCCCTAGCTATTTGTTCTTTTTTTGTAGTAAGATTGATAGATAGATTAATAGATATATTGATAGATAGATTTGATAGATAGATAGAAAGATACCTTAATCAAAAGATATATAGATAAAGATATAGATAGATAAATAGACAGACAGATATATAGATAGATAGATAGACAAATAAATAGATAAATAGATAGATAGTTAGTTAGTTAGATAGAAAGATATATAGATATTTTTATAGACAAATTGATAGAGAGATAGCTATAGAGATAGATAGATAGATAGATAGACAAATATATATAAAGATAGATAGTAAGTAAGTAAGATAGATAGATAGATTAATAGATAGATAGATAAACAGATAAATAGATAGATAGTTAGACTAACACACGCACGCACACACACACATCAATAGATAGATAGATAGATTGAAAAATTTATAGATAGATTTATAAACATATTGATAGAAAAGTTAATAGATAGACTACTATTTAGATTGATAGATAGATTGATACATAGATAGATAGATTGATAGATAAATAGATAGATAGATAAACAAATAGATAGACAGACAAACAAATTGATACATAGATGGATGGAGGGATAGATAAATAGATAGGCAGATAGATAGATAAACATACAGATAGAAAGACAGACATACAGATAGATAAAATGATAGATAAACCAAAAGAAATATAGATAGATATATAAAAAAGACAGACAGACAGATAGATATATTGATAATCAAAATGATAGACATATTGAAATATAGATTGACAGATAGACATATAGATAGATATATAGACATATAGATAGATTGACAGATAGGCAGGTAGATATGTAGATAGATAGATATAAAGATAGATAAACAAATAGGTATAAAAGATAAATAGATAGATAGATAGAAAGATAGATAGATAGAAAGATAGATAGTTTGTTAGAAAGATAGATAGATAGAAATATAGATAGTTTGTTAGAAAGATAGATATTTAGAAAAAAAGATAGACAAATATATAGACATAAAATAGACAAATAAATAGACAAATATATATATAGATAGAAAGATAGATATAAATATATAAAAGACAAATCAATAGACAAATTGATAGACATATAGATATATAGATAAAAAGATAGACAGATAGTTTGTGAAAGAGATAGATAGATAAATAGATAGATAGATAACTAAATAGATAGATATACATATAGATAGATAGATAGGTTAATAGATAGATAGATAGATTGACAGAGATTGACTGATTGATAAAATAGATAGATAGATATACATACAGATAGATAGAAAGAAAGATAGATAGATATATTGATAGACAGATAGATAGACATACAAATATATAATTAGATAAATAGATAGACTGATAGATAGATAGATATATAGATAGAGAGACAAATTGATGGACAGTTATATAGATAAATAATTAGACATAAATAGATAGATAGACAGATTGATAGATAGACAGATTGATAGATATACATATAGATAAATAGATATATATATATATATATATAGACAGTTAGATATATATAAAGATAAATAGATAGACAAATAGATAGATAGATAGATACAAATATAGATAGCTAGATAAATAGATAGATCGATAGAAAGATAGATAGACATATAAATTGAAAAATAGATAGACATATAGATATATTGATATATAAATAGATAAATTGATAGATAGACAAATAGATAGACAAATAGATATACAAATAGATAGACAAATAGATAGATAAATAGATAGACAAATAGATAGACAAATAGATAGATAAATAGATTGATAAATATATAGAGTTATAGATAGATAGATATATAGACAAATAAATAGATTGATAGAGAGATAGATAGATATATAACAAATAAATAGATTGATAGACAGACAGATAGATATATAACAAATAAATATATAGAAAGAAAGATAGAAAAATAGACACATAGAGAGACAAATAGATGGATTGATAGAAAGATAGATAGATAGATAGATAGATAGCCTAATAGAAAGGCAAACAGAATGACATACAGATATATAGATAGATAATTAGACATATAGAAAGAAAGAAAGATTGATTGATGATAGACTGGCCAATAGATAGATAGATTGATAAATAAACAGATAGAGAGATCGACAAAAAGACACATATAGAAAGACAGATAGATAGACAAATGCATACACACACATATAAACATATAGATATATTGATAGATTAATAAACATATAGGCAAACATATAAAAAGATACATAGACAAATAGATAGACAGATAGACAAATAGATTGATAGATAGACAAATAGATAGACAGATAGATCGATAGACAGATAGATAGACATATAAATAGATAGAAATATATAGATAAGTAGATAAATAGATTTACAGATAGATAGATTGTTAGACAAATTAATAGATAGATAGAATGATAGACATATTGATAGATAGATTGAAATATAGATTGATAAAAAGATTGATAGAAAGATTAATTGACATATTAAAAGAAAGATAGATAAATAGATAGATAGAGAGATAGATTGACAGATAGATTAACACCAAGATTGACAAATTGATAGAAAGATTTATAGACAGATTGGTAGAGTGATTAAAAGATAGATTGATAGATAGATTGATAAATAAATAGATAGACAAATAATTATAAAGATAGAAATATAGATTCTTAGATATTTATGTAGATAGATAGATAGTTAGAGAGATAAATAGACACTTATATAAATAGATCGTTAAATAGATAGATAGAAAGATTGATTGATTGAGAGAAGATAGAAAGATATAAAAAAAGAAAGAAAGATAGATAGATAGACTGATAGATAGATAGATAGATATATAGATAAATAATTAGATATTATGATTCATAGTGATAGACATATTGATAATTAGATTGATAGATAAATAAATATTTAGATTGATAAATAGATTGATAGACAAAATTAAAAATAGATGGATAGATAGATTGATAGTTAGATAGTGAGATTTATAAACAATTTGATAGACATATTGATAATTTTATTAATAGATAGATTGTTATATATATTGATAAACAAATTTATAGACAAATTTAAAAATAGATTGATAGATAGAAAGATAGATAAATATTTATATAACTTATAGATATATGGACAGGTAGATAGATAGATAGACAGATTGATAGAAAAATAGATAGATAGATAAACAGATAGACAGATATATCAAAAAATAGATAGGTAGAGAGAAAAATAGATATATAGATAAAAAGACAGATTGATAATTAGATAAATAGATCGAAAAATAGATTGATAAATGATAGAAAGATTGATAAATAGACATATAGATAAATTGATAGATAGATAGATAGATTGATTGACATTTAGATAGAAAAATAGATAGATTAATTGATAGTTAGATAGATAGACAGATATATATACATAGATATTATACAAATAAAATATAGATAGATAGATAGATATATACCAAAATAAATATAAATAGCAATAAATAGATAAATAGATAGATAGTTAGTTAGTTAGATAGACATATAGACTAATAGATAGATCAACATTTAGATTGGCAGATATATAGAAAGGTAGATGGAAAAATAGATAGATATATAGATAGATAGACTATGAGATAGATAGACATAGATAAAAAGACAGAAAGAATGATAGATAGATAATTAGATAGACAGAGAGATAGATAGATAGATAGAAAGTCAGGTATATTGAGAAATAGATAGATAGATAGATAGGCATATTAATATATAGATATACACAAAGAAAGGAATATAGATAGATAGACATATAGATTGACAAATATATAGATAGATAAATAGACAGATAAATAGACACATATAGACACAAATAATTATAGAGATAGACAACCAATAGGTAGATAGATATATAGATAGATGGATAGATAGAATGTTATAAATATAAATAGACATATAGATATATAGATAGATAGATAGACAAATAGATATAAAGTAAGATAGATAGATATATAGATAGATAAATAGATAGATATATAGACAAACAGACAGACATATAGATAGGTAGGTAGGTAGACAAATAGATTGACTAATAAATTGATAGATAGATATATAAATAGATAGATAGATAAACATATAGATAGACATATAGATAGTAAAATAGATAGATAAATAGATAGATAGATAGATAATCAAATAGATTTCCAGATAAGAGACAACTAGATATATAGACAAATAAACACACATATAGACAAACAGATAGTTAGTTAGTCAGTCATTCAGGCAGATATACAATCAGGTAGGAAGATAGATAAAGAAATAGATATACATATAGATAAACCAATAGATCGACAGATAGGTCGAAAGAAAAATAGACAGATAAAAAGATTGAAAGATAGATAGATAGATAGATAGACAAAAAGATAGATTGATTTAAAGATAGATAATTAGATAGATATATATTTAGATAGATGGATAGACAGAAATAGAAATAGATATATAGACAGATAGACATATTGATAGATCAATATATAGATAATTATAAATATATATATAACATAGATAGATAGACAATTAAATAGCTATATAGATAGATATACAAATAGATATATAGATAGATAGACAAATAAATCGATAGATAGATAGAAGGATACATAGAAAGATTTATCGATAGATAGAAAATAGAAAAAAAGATTGACGTATATATAGACATATACATAGATGGAAAGATAGAAAAATAGATAGATAGATTACTAGACAAATAGATACACTTTGAAAGTTATATATAGAGACAGGTTGATAGTGAGAAATATAGATAGAAAAATAGGTATACATATAGATAAACAAATTGATATATAAATAGATAGATAGATAGACAGATAGACTGACATATAGATATATAAACACTTAGAAAGATAGATAAATAGATTGATATAAAGAAGATAGATAGATAATTAGATAGATAGATAGATAGACAGAAAGATAGACAAAAAGATAGATTATTAGATAGATACATAGATAGATAAATATATAGATACATATGCATATAAATAGACAGATAGATCATTAGAATGATAGGTAGATCGATAGATAGATTGATTGATATAAAGAAAGATAGATATATATATATATATAGACAGGTAGACAGATAGATAGATAAATAGATAGATAGAAAGTTAGATGATAGATAGATTGACATATAGATAGCATATAGATAATTGATAGATATATAGATAGATAAACAGATAGATATATAAACAAATAGTTAGACAGACACATAGAAAGACAGATAATAAGATATATAAATAAATTATAAGACAAATAGAATGACAAAAAGAATGACAAATAGATTAAAACACAATACATATACAGATAGATAGAAAGATATACGAATAGATAGATAGATATATAGATAGACAGACAGATAATTTGATAGATAAATAGATATATATAAGACAATTAGTTAGACATATAGATAGATAGATTGATATATAGATATAAAGATATATAGACAGATAGATATACTGATCGATAGTAATATAGAAAAATAGATAGACCGATACATGGATAGATACATAGATGCATAGATAAATATATACCTAGACAGACTAACTAACAGTTAGATAAATAGGTATATTGATAGACAGACATATAGATAGATAGATTTATAGATAGATAGATAGTTAGACAAATAGATAGACATGTTGATAGACAATTATATAGATAAATAGATTTAATAATAGATTTATAAATAGATAGTCAAATACAAAGACATGCATATAGAAAGATAGATAGAAAGATATATTGATAGTTTGATAAAAAAATAAATAGACAGATAGATAAATAGATTTCTAGAAAGATAGATAGCTAGATAGAATTATAGAAATATAGATAGACAATATATAGATAGATAGATATATATACGAATATATAGATAGTAAAATAGATAGATAGATAGATAAATAGAAAAATTGATAGACAAATATATATAGATATATAGACAGATAGATAGATTGATTGATTGATTGATTGATTGACAGATAGATAGTAAAAGTGATAGATAAATAGATATACAGATAGATTGACAAAAATATTTTTAGATACATAGACAAATAGATAAACAAATAGATAGATAGATATATAGATAGACAGACAAATAGATAAATAGATACACAGATAGATATATAGATTGTTAGACAAATAGATAAACACTTTGATAAATAAATATATAGATATACAGATAGATAGAAAGATAGATAGATAGACAAATAGATAGATAGATAGACAGAAAAATAATAGATAGATTGATACATAGATATATAAATAAATTGATAAAAACAAAGAAAGATAGATAGATAAACACATAGATAGAAAAACAAATAGATTGATAGATGAAGATATATATAAATTGTTAGATAGATAGAAAGATAGATAAATTTTTAGAAATATAGAAAAATATATAGACAAATTATTAGATAGATACATAGATAGAAAAATACATAGATAAATATATAGATCAATAGATAGATAGATATACAAATAGACAGATAGATCGACAAATAGATAAATAGATAGATAGATATATAAATAGATAGACAGACATATAGATAGATTGATAGATATATAAAAAGATAGATAGAAATATAGTTAGATAGATAGATATGTAAAATGATAGATCTATTGATAGATCTATAGATAGATATATATATATATATATATATATATATCTATCTGTTTGTCTATTTATCTGCCAATATATTTATCTATCTATCTATCTATGTATATGTACATATACACACTTTTTATATTTATACATATAGTTATGTAAAGGCATAGATATAGTTAAATATATTTTTATATCCTAATATATAAAATTATATATTAAATATATGTTGTTAATTATATATTTTTATATAGTTATGTATAATCTTTTTATAGCTATACATATAGTAAAAGACAATTATTTATAGTTATATGTTCTTATACCTATAGTATATATAGTTATAAATAGACTTATATAGTTAAAAATATAGATATATATATATATATATATATATATATATATATATATATATTCATACAAGTAGTTATATGTAGTTATACCTAAATGTATACAATGTTATAAACAAATATATAGATTTACATATATGTATACATATTTACAAATATAACTATATTTAATTATATAGAGTTTTATATAATTATACAAATATTTATATATAGTTATACACATAGGTTAACATAATGTTGTATATTGTTATACATGAAATTATAAATATAGTTACATGTGGTTATACATATAGTTACACATATAGTTATACTTATATTTATAGATACAGGTATATATATTTTTTCATAATATTTAATATATTTATACATATAGTTATGGATAAGCATAGATATAGTTAAAATACATTTTTATATACTAATATATAAAATTGTATATTAAATATATTTTGTTAATTATATAATTAAATATAGTTATGTATAATGTTTTTATAGTTATACATATAGTAAAAGACAAATATTTATAGTTATATGTTTTTATACCCATATGATATTTAGTTATAAATGGATTTATATTGTTAACAATATAGTTATATATATATATATATATATATATATATATATATTCTTACAAGTAGTTATATGTAGTTATACATAAATGTATACAAAGTTATAAACAAATATAAAAATTTACATGTATGTATAGATAGTTACAAATATAGTTATATTTCGATATATAGAGTTTTATATTGTTATACAAATATTTATATATAGTTATACACATATAGTTAAACATAATGTTGTATGTTGTTATACATGTAATTATAAATATAATTACATGTGGTTATACATATAGTTCCATATATAGTTATACTTATATTTATACATGCAGGTATATATATATTTTATATAATTTAATATATTTATACATATAGTTATGTATAGGCATAGATATATTTAAATTCATTTTTATATACTAATATATAAAATTGTATATTAAATATATTTTGTTAATTATATAATTAAATATAGTTATGTATAATGTCTTTATAGTTATACATATAGTAAATGACAATTATTTATTGTTATATGTTCTTATACCTATATTATATTTAGGTATAAATAGATTTATTAGTTAAAAATATAGTTATATATATATATATATATATATATATATATATATATATATATATATATATATATTCCTTTATATTCATATAAGTAGTTATATATAGTTATACATAAATGTATACAAAATTAATTCTAGATTTCTAGCTTCCTATTCCTTTTTCATTTGCTCTCATAAAATTTTTTGGTATATGTGAAGATGCATTATCTCACTCTGATGTTTTAAGAAGATGTGGGACTATATAAAAAAATAATCTACAAGTATGCCAACATTCATTGTCTTCACCTCCCCCTAATGATAATCTATGGTGCTATTCTTCAATTTCAATTAATCATTAAATTTTCTTGTTTTTTAAAAGGATCCATCATATAAAAAAATGCGATGATAAGTTGAAAGAGCTATTTCACTGTAAATCATTCACTAGATTTGTAATCTCAAAGCTCTTATCTCCTCACTTCATGAAGAAGAAATTGTGAGCAACTTTCGGGCAGATGATTTTTGATATGTGTAGCTAAACAAGAAAAGATTTATTTGGTGGCATCGTTGTTATTGATTCTAGTTTTGTTATTTTCTTGGCTGCTAACCTAACCATGATTCTTTGCATGACATCTATTGTGCAAGCATGGCAACTATTTTGGAAGTTGATGACTTCAAGTGTCACATGTCTATACAGGTTTTGGTATTTGATTTTGATTTTGTTTTTAATTTTGTTTTTAATTTTGTTTTTGATTTTGTTTTTGATTTTAATTTTGATTTTTCTTTTGAAATGTTTTTGTTGGGAAATGAGAGTTTATGTATCTTTGTTGATGCAGTTTGAGCCTTAAAATTGATGCAGTTTGAGCATGCACCAAGAAGAAAGCCAGATTACTTCCTTTAGTGTGAGCCAACACAAATTGGTGCAGCCATAATATCTATCAGCCAAAATATAACTCACACACTAAATCATTTTTTATTATTTTATTTTTAATTTTTTAGCACTATATTTATTTTGTACACGGGCATAGTACACTATTTGCATTCTTGCCCACATTTCCTCACAAAAAATGCCACACTACATTCATCTAACTACCCATAACCTTTCCACACACACATCCACTATGACACTATCACATGTCACATGCCATACTGCTACAAGATGTGGCACCCTATTATTGCATGGTATACTACAATGGAGGTTAGCTAACTTTTATTAGTTGTTCATATTTGCTCTAGATAATGACATTCAAATGGTGAAAACACTTGCTTTTATGCAGCAAAAATGCAATCTCATCAATATGAGCTATTGTGAGCCCACTTTACTTCTAGAACATGGTCATTTTATTGATCTTGTTAATGAAATTTAAGTTATAGCTATTAACAATTGATTCTCATGTTGTTCCACATTCTGTGTTTCTAAGCCTATTTTTGTTTTCCCTGAATTATGAGTTGGTGGTGAGCAAACACCATTATGTGTTTTTAGTAGTACTAGAAATAGTTATCCAACATTGAGCAACATTGGTGCCCCTGGTGGTATCATATCATGTATTCGTTAACTATTAGCTCTTGATTTTTTTTTCAACAAGTTTAATTTAGCAAGATAATAGGGACTCCTTGCAACCTATGATTACTCAGGAGCAAGCAATGAAGCTATATGACATAAACTTTGGTATTAAGGTAGATGGTAATGAGCTAAATGGTAATGGCCATTAACGTATGTGGGTTGCCTTAATACAATAAGAATTATATATTCACATTGTACATTTATATGTTCTATTAATTTATATATTAAGATTTTTAGATGTTAATGAGCCAAAAGAGAGAGAGAAACATATATTATAATATTACATTTCATGTGTGCATACACATGTAAAGGTCCAAATGTTTGCATTGTGTGTGACATAGACTACCAAGGCAAGGAATTCCTAGAGTTAGTAGTGCCTAAGGTACATTCCTATTCACAAAGCTTTATTTTTAAAAAAAATTTATAGTTTAATATGATATAAACATATTCACAGTGAATACTAGATCATGAGTTTTTAGATATGTGTTTTTAGATATGCAAGTTAAAGGCATGTCTATCAAGCTGTGAATACTAGATAATTACTAAATGTGCATTTCTAACATTTCATAGGCACATAATGCCATTCCTTCCTTGAACTATGATTTTATGACATTTGATATTTTGGAATCTATGGTTTATTGTGATCTCGTTGGCAATGAATATGACGTTATGGCTAGAAACATCAGGGTTGGGGATTCGAATCTGTTGTTTCCATAGTATATATGTACATATATACTATAGTATTATATATAAGGTATAAGTTGTATTGCATAATTTTACCATATTTTATCGAAATAGAACTTTTTTTATTTATTTATTTTAAATTGATTTATTGGTTTAAATTTCATACGGATATGATACCATAATGTTCCCCATATAAAGCTTGCAGAAGTGAAGGGACATTTGAAAATGGTTAAAGTTACATGCGAATATCTCACATTCTCTGGTGGTGGATCCCAATTCAAAAATGGAGATCTGCACTACATAGGCTTCATCAACTAGATCGTTCTTTCCCTATTTGCAAAAAAATAGAAATTAGAATTTTACTAGACATGACGTAGGACGGATAGGATTGATTTATAGTAGGAGAAAGATGGTATATAAATATTTTATATACCTTATTCTTCATCAATTTATAGATAGACAGACAAATTAAATAGATAGATAGGTATATAAACAGATTAATATATTATTCTGCATAATGTTTTAGTTAATATATTTGTCTATCTGGATATTTGTATATAATTATCTATCGAACTTTTTATTTATATATATATATTTTTTTTTTATCTATCGGTATATGTTCCAAATTATCTTTTTATCTATTTGTTTATTTATCTATCTATTTAATAGTCTATCTATCTATTAATCTTTATATTTTTCTATTTGTTAATATATATATATATATATATATATATATATATATATATATATATATATATATATATATATCTATATCTATCTATCTATATGTCTATCTTTCTATCTTTTTGTCTATCTCTCTATTCATCTATTAGACTATTAGTATATTTATATATGTGTTTATAGAGCTATCTATCTATCTGTATATCTCTTTCTCTATCTCTCTATCTATCAATCTATCTATATGCCTATCTTTCTAGTTGTCTATCCGTCTCTCTATCTATTTCTATAACTATCTTTTAATATATAAGTATATTATTTTATATGTTTATTTATCTATATATCTTTCAATCGATCATTCTATCTGCCTATCTAACTGTCTACCTGTCTATCTATCTATCTGTCAATTTGCATATATGTCTATCTATATATTTCTCTATTTATCTATCTATCTATCAGTCTATTTGACTATCTATCGATCTATTTGTCTATATGTTTATCTTTTTATATGTCTATATGCACATTTATCAATCTATATATCTATCTTTCTATTAAAATATATGCATATATATATATATATATATATATATATATATATATTTATCTATCTAACTATTTGTCCAATAGTCCATCTCACTATTTGTCTATCTTTTTATACGTCTATATACCTTTCTTTCTATATGTCTATTTGACTATTGATATATTTATTTATCTGTCTATGTATCTAATTGTATATAACTATATATATATTTATGTCTGTCTATTTATTTCTCTGTCTAACTATCTAACTATTTATTTTTTTTATCAAAATTAGTAGTCTATCTATCTATTTGACTATATATATAATTATTTTTATGTGTCTATCTATCTATTTGTCTATCTTACTATCTTTATATCTGTCTACCTATCTATCTATCTATCTATTTACATATCTTTTATCTATCTTTTTGTCTAATTGTCTATCTAACTTTTTGTCTAATTGTCTTAATGTATATCTCTATGTCTGTTAATATGGGGTTTAGTTTATCATTCTATAAGTCCATGTGTTTATTTATCTATCTATCAATCGGTCTTATTGTCTATATGGCTATCTGTCTATCTATCTATAGATCTTTCTATTTATCTATCTATCTTTCTATCTATTTATCTTTCTATCAGTCTATATATCTATGTATATATCTTTCTATTTGTCTAACTATCTATCTATTTGTTTATCTATCTATTTGTTAATCTATTTATCTCTCTATCTCTCTATCTTATAGTCTATTTGTATAAAAGTCTATGTGTCTATCCAATAATCTTTCTATATATCTATTTATTTGTTTATCTATCTATTTAGCTAACTATCTATAGGGTAATCATATTTTTTGTATATCTGTCTATCTATCATTATATATATATATATATATATATATATATATATATATATTTGTCTATATGTCTAACTTTCTCTTTGTCTATTTGTCTATCTATTTATATATATATTTGTCTATCTAACAATCTATCAATTTATCTATCTGTTTATCTTTCTAACTATCTAATTCACTAACTAAATTATAAAAAATATATTGATCTATCTATTTGTATATCTATCAAACTATTTAACTATATTTTTTTTAATTAGTATATCAGTCTATTTATTTTTGTATATCTTTCTATTTTTCTATTTGTTTATTTATCTACCTATTTATTTGTCTATATCTCTATCTATCAATTTGTTTTTTATTATATATGGCTATCTATTATTCTTTGAATCTCTCTAACAACCAATCTTTATATGTGTCTATCTATTTATCTGTCTATCTATCTATCTATATGTCTGTCT
Source organism: Sapria himalayana (assembly GCA_029783825.1). Taxonomy (NCBI): domain Eukaryota; kingdom Viridiplantae; phylum Streptophyta; class Magnoliopsida; order Malpighiales; family Rafflesiaceae; genus Sapria; species Sapria himalayana. The sequence continues at coordinate 14,053 of JAREIK010006835.1, read as the reverse complement.
CTCTATCTATTTATTTTTATATCTATCTATCAATTTATCAATCCATCTATATGTCTATATGTCTATCTATCTATCTATATAAATATCTAAGTATTTAATTATCTTTCTATCTATTTATCTATCTTTCTATCTATAAACTATCTAACAACCTATTAGTCAATCAGTCTAATCATCTATCTGTCTATTTATTTATTTATTAATGTCTCTTTGTATATATGTGTTTATATATAAATCTGTCTATTTTTTATCTATCTATCTATCTATTATATGTTTGTTTATTTGTCTATCTATATTTATATCTATTTGTGTTTCTATATATTTGTCTATCTTCATTTTTTCTATCTGCATAAGTTTCTACGTGTCTATATATCTATCATTATATCTATCTGTCTGTCTGTCTATTTATCTATCTATTAATCTATCTATCTAGCTATCTATTAATCAATCTATCTGTCTATGTATGTATGTATGTATCTATCTATTTATTTGTCTGGATACCTATATTTAATCTATTTTTCTATTTGTCTATCTGTCTATCTATCTTTTTATTGGACTATTTGACTATCTATCTATTTATCTATTTGATAATATGTCTATTTATCTATCTATTTGTGTATTTATCTCTCAATAAATATGTATATATCTATCTATGTATTTACATATATCTATATGTCTATCTGTATATCTATATGTTGTATATGTAATTTATTTTTATTTAATAATTTGTTTGTAGAACAAAATGATTTATGTTTTAATATTTTCATGTAAGTGCAGGAACGGAAATATTAAAAGGCCGGGGATGCAGTAGTAGCACAATAACGGAGGTCCCTCTGTCAGACCCACTGCGGTTAAATGAACCGAGATGTTTTTTAATATAAAATAATTTGTAATTTTATTTTTAGGGTAGCTATTTTTGACCCGTGGAACTGTTCATCGTCTCTCTCTTCTCTCTGCATGATTTTTTGTGATTGCTCTATGTGCTGCATACTACAAGATGTTTTGTTTTTGGTTTTTATCTGTAACACATAAGCCTTTTCTGGTGGATGTAGCTAGTCGTATTGAGCGACTAGCGAACCACATTATTTTCGGTGTTGATTTCTCGTTTGTTTTGGTTATGTCGTGGAAGCTTGCTGGAATGGGATATATATTGCTGGTTTTCTATGTTTCTATTGTTTCTATTTCTTAATCTAACTACCGTGGAAGCGCAATTCCCCAACACTATATACGTTCCTATTTATATTTCTATTTGTTTATCAATCTATCTATCTACTTATTTGTGAATCTATCTATATTTCTATTTGTCTATTTGTCTATTTGTGTGTGTGTGTGTGTGTGTGTGTATAAATTTCTTTATTTCTTTCTTTATTTCTTTTTGTCTATCTTTCTATTCAATTATTAGATTATCATTCTATCTCTATATGTGCCTATAGGGTAATCTAACCAATCTATCTATCTGTATATATGTTTATCTTTCTATATGTCTATATGCATATCTCTATTTTTATTTATCTATCTATCTATTTATCTATCTGTCTATCTACCAATCTTTCTATATGTTTATCTATCTATTTATATATTTTTCAATTAGTCTATCTGACTATTTGAGTATCTTTCTATATGTCTATCTTTCTTTATTTCTATATGTCTATTTGTCTTTTGATCTATTAATTTATTTGTCTATCTATCTAATTGTCGCCTAATTATCTATCTATATATATATATATATATATATCTATCTGTCTATCTATCTGTCTGTCTAACTATCTAAATATCTATTTTTCTATCAGTCTATTAGTCTATCTATCTGTATATCTATAAATGTGTTTATGTGTCTATCTATCTATTTGTTGATCTATGAATTTGCACAAATATATATATATATGTATATCTATCTATATGTCTATCTGTATATATACTTATCTATCTATCAATCTGTTTGTTTGTCTATATATATATATTTACATGTCTATCTGTATATCTATATGTTGTATATGTAATTTGTTTTTATTTAATAATCTGTTTGTATAACAAAATATTTTTATGTTTTACTATTTTCATGTAAGTGCAGGAAAGGAAATATTAAAAGACCGGGGATGCAGCAGTAGCACAATAACGGAGGTCCCCCTCTCCGACCCGTTGCGGTTAAATGAACCGAGATATTTTTTAATATAAAATGATTTGTAATTTTATTTTTCGGGTGGCTGTTTTTGACCCGTGGAACTGTTCATCATCTCTCTCTTCTCTCTGCGTGATATTTCACGACTACTCTGTGTGCTGCTTACTGTAAGATGTTTCGTTTTTGGTTTTAATCTATAATGCATAAGCATTTTCTGGTGGATGTAGCTAGTCGTATTGAGCGACTAGTGAACCACATTATTTTCGGAGTTGATTTCTCGTTTGTTTTGATTCTGTCGTGGAAGCTTGCTGGAATGGGATATATATTGCTTGTTTTCTATGTTTATGTTGTTTCTGTTTCTTAATCTCACTATTGTGGAAGCGCAATTACCCAACACTATATACGTTCCTATTTATATTTAAATCTATTTGTTTATCTATCTATCTACTTATTTGTCAATCTATCTATATTTCTATTTGTCTATTTGTCTATTTGTATATATATATATTTATCTTTCTTTCTTTATTTCTTTTTGTCTATGTTTCTATTCATCTATTAGATTATCATTTTATCTCTATATGTGTCTATAGGGCAATCTATATATCTATCGATTTGTATATATGTTTATCTTTCAATAAGTCTATATGCATATCTCTATTTTTATCTATCTATCTATCTATTTTTCTATCTGTCTATCTACAAATCTTTCTATATGTTTATCTATCTATTTATATATTTTTCAATTAGTCTATCTGACTATTTGAGTATCTTTCTATATGTCTATTTGTCTTTTGATCTATTAATTTATCTGTCTATCTATCTGATTGTCGCCTAATTATCTATCTATATATAGATATATATATATTTATCTGTCTATCTATCTATTTGCATATCTATAAATGTGTTTATGTGTCTATCTATTTGTTGATCTATGAATTTGCACATATATATATATATATATATATATCTATCTATCTATCTATCTATATGTCTATCTGTATATATACTTATCTATCTATCAATCTATTTGTTTGTCTATCTATATATTTATATGTCTATTTGTATATCTATATGTTGTATAAGTAATTTGTTTTTATTTAATAATCTGTTTGTATAATAAAATATTTTTATGTTTTACTATTTTCATGTAAGTGCAGGAAAGGAAATATTAAAAGCCCGGGGATGTAGCAGTAGCACAATAACAGAGGTCCCGCTCTCCGACCCGCTGCGGTTAAATGAACCGAGATATTTTTTAATATAAAATGATTTGTAATTTTATTTTTCGGGTGGCTATTTTTGACCCGTGGAACTGTTCATCGTCTCTCTCTTCTCTCTGCGTGATATTTCACGACTACTCTGTGTGCTGCTTACTGTAAGATGTTTTGTTTTTGGTTTTAATCTATAACGCATAAGCATTTTCTGGTGGATGTAGCTAGTCGTATTGAGCGACTAGTGAGCCACATTATTTTCGGTGTTGATTTCTCGTTTGTTTTGATTCTGTCATGGAAGCTTGCTGGAATGGGATATATATTGCTTGTTTTCTATGTTTCTGTTGTTTCTGTTTCTTAATCTCACTATTGTGGAAGCGCAATTACCCAACACTATATACGTTCCTATTTATATTTATATCTATTTGTTTATATATCTATCTATCTACTTATTTGACAATCTATCAATATTTCTATTTGTCTATTTGTCTATTTGTATATATATATATTTATCTTTCTTTCTTTATTTCTTTTTGTCTATGTTTCTATTCATCTATTAGATTATCATTTTATCTCTATATGTGTCTATAGGGCAATCTATATATCTATCGATTTGTATATATGTTTATCTTTCAATATGTCTATATGCATATCTCTATTTTTATCTATCTATCTATCTATTTTTCTATCTATCTATCTACAAATCTTTCTATATGTTTATCTATCTATTTATATATTTTTCAATTAGTCTATCTGACTATTTGAGTATCTTTCTATATGTCTATCTTTCTTTATTTCTATATGTCTATTTTTCTATCTATCTATCTGATTGTCGCCTAATTATCTATATATATATATATATATATATATATATATATATCTATCTATCTGTCTATCTATCTGTATATCTATAAATGTGTTTATGTGTTTATCTATCTATTTGTTGATCTATGAATTTGCATATATATATATATATATATATATATATATATATATATGTCTATCTATCTATATGTCTATCTGTATATATACTTATCTATCTATCAATCTATTTGTTTGTCTATCTATAATTTATATGTCTATTTGTATATCTATATGTCGTATATGTAATTTGTTTTTATTTAATAATCTGTTTGTATAACAAAATATTTTTATGTTTTACTATTTTCATGTAAGTGCAGGAAAGGAAATATTAAAAGCCTGGGGATGCAGCAGTAGCACAATAACGGAGGTCCCGCTCTCCAACCCACTGTGGTTAAATGAACCGAGATATTTTTTAATATAAAATGATTTTTAATTTTATTTTTCGGGTGGTTGTTTTTGACCCGTGGAACTGTTCATCGTCTCTCTCTTCTCTCTGGGTGATATTTCACGACTACTCTGTGTGCTGCTTATTGTAAGATGTTTCGTTTTTGGTTTTAATCTATAACGCATAAGCATTTTCTGGTGGATGTAGCTAGTCGTATTGAGCGACTAGTGAACCACATTATTTTCGGTGTTGATTTCTCGTTTGTTTTGATTCTGTCGTGGAAGCTTGCTGGAATGGGATATATATTGTTTGTTTTCTATGTTTCTGTTGTTTCTCTTTCTTAATCTCACTACCGTGAAAGCACAATTCCCCAACACTATATACGTTCCTATTTATATTTCTATCTATTTGTTTATCTATCTATCTACTTATTTGTGAATCTATCTATATTTCTATTTTTCTATTTGTCTATTTGCCTATTTGTGTGTGTGTGTGTGTGTATATATATAAATTTTCTTTCTTTCTTTTTGTCTATCTTTCTATTCATCTATTAGATTATCATTCTATCTCTATATGTTCCTATAGGGAAATCTATCTATCTATCTATCTGTAGATATGTTTATCTTTCTATATGTCTATATGCATATCTCTATTTTTATTTTTCTATCTATCTATTTTTCTATCTGTCCATCTACCAATCTTTCTATATGTTTATCTATCTATTTAACTATTTTTCAATTAGTCTATTTTACTATTTGAGTAACTTTCTATCTGTCTATCGTTCTTTATTTCTATATGTCTATTTGATTTTTGATCTATTAATTTATCTTCCTATTTATCTGATTGTCGCCTAATTATCTATCTATATATCTATCAATCTGTCTATCTATCTATCTATCTAACAATCTAGATATTTATTTTTCTATCAATCTATTAGTCTATCTATCTATCTATCTGTATATCTATAAATGTGTTTATGTGTTTATGTGTCTATCTATCTATTTGTTGATCTATGAATTTGCCTATATATATATATATCTATCTATCTATATGTCTATCTGTATATATACTTATCTATCTATCAATCTATTTGTTTGTGTATTTATATATTTATATGTCTATCTGTATATCTATATGTTGTATATGTAATTTGTTTTCATTTAATAATCTGTTTGTATAACAAAATGTTTTTATGTTTTAATATTTTCATGTAAGTGCAGGAAAGGAAATATTAAATGGCCGGAAATACAGCAGTAGCACAATAACGAAGGTCCCGCTGTCCGACCCGCTACGGTTAAATGAACCGAGATATTTTTTAATATAAAATTATTTGTAATTTTATTTATCGGGTAGCTGTTTTTGACCCATGGAACTATTCATCTCTCTTTTCTCTCTGCGTGATTTTTCATGACTACTCTATGTGCTGCATACTGTAAGATGTTTCATTTTTGGTTTTAATCTGTAACGCATATGCATTTTCTAGTGGATGTAGCTAGTCATATTGAGCGACTAGTGAACCACATTATTTTCGGTGTTGATTTCTCGTTTGTTTTGATTCTGTTTGGAAGCTTGCTGGAATGGGATATATATTTCTTGTTTTCTATGTTTCTATTGTTTCAATTTCTTAATCTCACTACCATTGAAGCACAATTCCCCAACACTATATACGTTCCTATTTATATTTCTATCTATTTGTTTATCTATCTATCTATCTAACTACTTATTTGTGAATCTATCTATATTTCTATCTGTCTATTTGTCTATTTGTGTGTGTGTGTGTGTGTGTGTGTGTGTATATATATATATATATCTTTCTTTCTTTCTTTATTTCTGTTTGTCTATCTTTCTATTCATCTATTAGATTATCATTCTATCTCTATATGTGCCTATAGGGTAATCTAACCAATCTATCTATCTGTATATATGTTTATCTTTCTATATGTCTATATGCATATCTCTATTTTTATTTATCTATCTATCTATTTTTCTATCTGTCTATCTACCAATCTTTCTATATGTTTATCTATCTATTTAACTATTTTTCAATTAGTCTATCTGACTATTTGAGTATCTTTCTATGTCTATCTTTCTTTATTTCTATATGTCTATTTGTCTTTTTATTTATTAATTTATCTATCTATCTATCTGATTGTCGCCTAATTATCTATCTATATATCTATCTATTTGTCTAACTATCTAAATATCTATTTTCCTATCAATCTATTAGTCTATCTATCTATCTGTATATTTATAAATGTGTTTATGTGTCTATCAATCTACTTGTTGATCTATGAATTATATATATAATTATATATATGTCTATCTATCTATATGTCTATCTGTATATATACTTATCTATCTATCTGTTTGTTTGTCTATCTATATATTTATATGTCTATCTGTATATCTATACATCAATCTATCAATTTATATGTATATCTATCTATCTATCTATCTATCTATATATCTATATGTCTATCTCTCATTCTATGTATCAATCTAAATATCTATCTTTTTATTTATCCATCTAATTGTCTAACTATCTTTCAATCTATGAGCCTATCAGTCACTCTGTCTATCTATCAATATATATATATATATATAGATAAATATATCCATCTATCAATCTATATATCTATCGATTTGCATCTATCTATATATCTATCAGTCTATCTATCTATCTATATGTCTAACTATATATCGATCTATCTATATATCTATATATCTATCTATCAAACTATCTATCTATCTATTTGTTGGTCTATCTATCTATCTATCTATTTATCTATCTATCTATCTATGTATCTATTTATATGTCAATCTGTCTATATATCAATCTGTATATCTATCTATCTATCTATCTATCTATTTGTCTATCTATTTATCTATTAATCTATCTATATATTTTTATATCTTTTTATCTATCTATTAGTCTATTTGTATATAAGTCTATGCATCTATCAATCTATTTGTGTATCTATCTATCAATCTATTTATCTATCTATCTATCAATCTATTTGTCTATCTATCTATCAATCTATTTCTCTATTTATCTATCTATTTGTCTATCTATCTATTTATCTAACTATCTATAAGACTATAACATTATCTGTATATCTGTCTATCAATCTATCTCTATATCTTTATATATATATATATATGTCTAACATTCTATTTGACTATTTGTCTATCTGTCTATTTATCTATTTGTCAATCTATCAATCTATCAATCTATTAATCTAACTATTTGTTTTTATTTCTATTTTTATAATTCATTAACTAACTAATAATATATCTGTCTATCTATATATTTGTCTATCTGTCAAACTATTTAACTATCATTCTATCTATTATTCTATCAGTCTATCTCTCTATATCTTTATTTATCAATCTATCTATCTATAAGTTTATTTGTCTATTTTCTATAAACATTTTTGTTTATCAGTCTATATGTCTATCTAAGTATCTATCAATCTATCTATTATCCTATCTATTTATCTATCTATTTGTCTATCTATCTATTTATATGTCTATATGTTTATCTATCTATCTCTCTATATATTTGTTTATCTATCTATCTATCAATTTATCAATCTATATATATATCTATATGTCACTGTTTCAATTTATCTAACTATCTAAATATCTAATTATTTATCTACCTATTTATCTATATACCTCTCTATCAAACAATCTAATTACTAGTCAATCTATCTAATCATCTATCTGTTTATCTATTTTTCTATTTATGTTTCTTTGTGTATATGTGTCTATCTATGAATATGACTATTTGTCTATCTGTCTATCTTTCTATCTTATGTTTGTTTATCTATCTATCTATCTATGTATCAATCTATCTATGTTTCTATCTATTTTTCTTTCTATCTTTTTTCTGTCTATCTATGATTCTATCTGTCTATCTATCTATCTATCTATCTGTCTATCTATGTATCTATCTATCTATCTATTAGTCTATTATTCTATATGTCAATCAATCAATCAGATAATCAATCTATCTATCTATCTTTATTTCTATCAAATTTAACTAGCTATCTATCTATCTTTTATCTGTTTATCTTTCTATCTATTTACACATGTATCTATCTTTCTATGTATATATCTATCTATCTATCTATCATAATTTTTTACTATATATCTATTCATCTATCAATTTATGCATATGTCTATATATCTATATATTTATATAATTATATATCTATATATCTATGAATATATCTACATATCTTCCTACCTCGTTATCTATCAATCTATTTATATATCTATAATTTTATATGATTATCAATCTATTAATCTATTTGACTATATATCTATGCATTTGTCTATATTTCTATCTATTTATTTATCTTTCTATATGTCTATCTACTAATCTATATATCTATATATCCATCTTTCTATCTGTATATCTGTTTATCTATCTTTCTATTTATCTATTTGTATATATCTATAAATCAATCTATCAATATATGTAACTATCCACCTTTCTATCTATCTACCTATCTAAATTATTTTCTTACTATCATTCTGCCTATCAATCTATCAGTCAATCAATCAATCAATTAGTCTGTCTAACTATTTATTTGTATATCAATTTATTGCGTTATCTATCTAACTATCCAACTATCTATTAGACTATTAGTTTATATGTCTATCTGTATGTTTATTTATCTATCTAATTTTTTATCTATCTATATATCTATCTATCCATCTATCTATCTATATATCTGTCTATCTATTTATTTTTTTATATATCTATCTATTTAACTATCTATCTAACTATTTATCTATCAATCTATTTGACTATTTTTCAATGTTTCTTTCGAAGTCTATATATTTATCTATCTATATACCTGTCTATCTATTTAATTGTCTATCTATCTGTCTGTCTGCCTATCTATCTATCAATCTATTTAACCATCTAACTATCTATTTTTCTATCAGTATATTAGTCTATCTATTTTATGTATCTATCTAACTATCTTTATATGTGTTTATGTGTCTATCTGACTATTTGCCTATCTAACTATTTATCTATCTGTCTAGCTATCTTAATATCTGTCTATCCATCTTTCTATCTTTCTATCTTTCTATCTTTCTATATATCTATATATCTATTTATCTCTATATATCTATTTATTTTTTTATATGTCTATCTCTCAATCTCTCTCTATGCCTTTTAATTTATCAATATATTAGTCTATGTGTTTATCTATCTATCTATCTATCTCTCTAATTATCTATATATCTATCTACCTATAAGTTTATCTATCTATCTTTCTATCTATATTTTTAACTATATATCTGCCAATCAATAAATCTATCTTTATATCTATTTATTTATCTATCTATCATTTTATATGTAAATCTATATATTTATCTATTAGTATATCAATCTATATGTTTATCTAGCTATCTATCTATCTATTTATCTATATGTCTATATGTTTATTTATCAATCTATGTAACTATTTAACTATCTATCTTTTTAACTATCTATTCATCTAACTGTCTAACTATCTTTATGTCTATTAGTCTATCAGTCAATCTATATATATATCCATCTGTCAATCTGTAAATCTATCTATTTGTCTATCTATCTATTTATCTATCTTTCTATCTATCTCTATATGTATATATCTATCTATATGTCCACCTACCTATCTATCTATCTATTGGTCTTTCTAATTATCTATCTGTCTATCTGTCAATCTATCTGTTAATCTGTCTATCTAACTATCTATGTATCTGTCAATTTGTCTATATGTTTATCTATCAATCTATATTTCTATCTATTTGTTTATCTTTCTATGAGTTAATCTTTTTATCCTTTATCTATATATGTCTCTATCTATTTATTAGTCTATTAGTCTATAACTCTATGTGTCTTTCCAACTATCTATCTGTTTATTAGTCTATTAGTCTATAACTCTATGTGTCTTTCCAACTATCTATCTCTTTATCTATCTATTTGTGTTACTATCTATATGTCTATCTCTATATTTGTATATCTGTCTATCTATTTAACTTTCTATCAATATATCTTTCAATATGTCTAACTTTCTATTTATCTATTTGCTATTTGTCTATGTATCTATTTGTCAATCTATCAATCTATCTATTTATTCATCTTTCTATCTATATATTTCACTAACTAACTAAAAATACATCTGTTTATCTGTCTATTTGTCTATATATCTAACTATTTAACTATCTTTCTATCTATTAGTCTATCAATATATCTATCTTATATCTATCTCGCTATCTGTCTATCTGTATGTCTATCTACCAGTTTATTTGTCTATCTATCTATCTATCTATCTATTTGTAAATCTATATATATGTATATTTGTTTATCTATCAATCAGTCAACCAGTCTATTTGTCTATCTGTCTATCTATCTTTCTATCTTTCTATCATTCTATCTTTCTATCTTTCTACCTATATATCTATTTATATTTATATCTTTCTTTTTATCTATAATTCTACCTGTTTATTTATCTTTCTATCTATCAATTTATCAATCTATCTATATGTCTATATGTCTATCTATCTACTATATAATTGTCTAACTATCTAATTATCTATCTATTTATCTATCTGTCTATCTATCAAAATATCTAACTACCTTATAGTTTATTAGTCTAATTGTGTATTTGTTAATATGTCTATCTATTTATGTCTCTTTTTGTCTAAGTGTCTATCTATTAATTTGTCTATTTATTTATCTGTCTATCTATCTATCTATCTTATGTTTGTTTATCTATCTATTTTTCTATTTATCTATCTATCTATCTATCTATCTGAGTATTTGTCTATTTGTCTATCTGTCTATCTATCTATTTGTCTATCTATCTATTTGTCTATCTATCTATATATTTATCTATCTATTTATATGTCTATTTGTTTATATGTCTATCTATCTATCTATTATCTATTTATCTATATATTTGTGTATCTATCTATCTATCTATCAATCTATTTATTTGTATATCTATTTGTGTATATATCTATATATCTATCTATATATATACTTATTTTTATATCTAGCTTTTTATCAATCAATCAATCTATCTACCCATATTTGACAATATATTTATAAATATATTTCACTAATTATCTTTATATATGTCTATATGTATATCTTCTATCTATCTATCTATATGTCTATGTACATATCTACCTATCGATCTAATTATTTATATATCTATATGTTTATATGTTTATTTGTCTATCTTTTATCTATCTATTTGTATATATGTCTATCTTTCTATGCAACTATCTATATTTCTATCTTTTTGTATAACTATCTGACTTTCTTTCTTTCTTTTACTCTATTAGACTATAAGTAAATCAATTTATCTATCTCTATATCCATCTATTTATCTATTCTCTATCTAATTGTCTATTTGTATATCAATATATTTATTTATCTATATAACTATTCAACTATCTATCAGTCTATCATTCTATCAGTTTATTTATCTATTTATTTATCTATCTTTCTATTTTTATATCTATGTATATATCCACCAATCAATCAATCAGTCTGTCTATCTTTCTATTTATCTATCTATCTAATTATTTTCCCCTCACTCTAAGTATTTGAATATTTTTCTATATGTATTTCTATCTATCTTTATATATGTATCTATCTATCTATTTATCTATCTATCTATATATCTATCTATTTTTCTAACTATCTAACTATCTATCTATCTATCAATCTATCTGTCTATCTTTCTATTTGTCTAACTATCTAACTATCTATATTTATATCAGTCTATTTTACTATCTATCTTTCTATCTATCTATTTAAATATCTATAAATGTGTTTATATGTTTGTCTATCTATTTGTCAATAAATCTATTTGTCTATCTATCTAGCTATCTATCTATTTATCTATCTATCTATTTCTCTATCTATCTATCTATCTATCTATCTCTCTATCTATTTGTCTATATGTCTATGTCTCTATCTTTCTATCTACCTTTGAGTTTTTTAGCCTATAGTCTATGTACCTATCTATTAATCTATCTAATTGTTTATGTGTCTATTTGTCTATATCTTTATCTATCTATCTATCTTAATATCAATATTATATATATATCTATCTATCTATTTGTCTGTCTATATGTCTATCTATTATCTATCTATCAATCTATCTATTAAGGAGAAACTATAACTCATAGAAATTATGAACAGTGTGAAGGTCATACATCAGCTTATGCTACTAAATTACCAAGTCCATACCATAGCATGGTTATGGATGTAGGTGGACCTGACTTGGACTTTCACACTACGGAGGAGAGTCCAAATCTGATAGCAATAAAATTGTATGAGATGTTACAAGTGATCGATCGAGCATTGTGGCCAAGGTTGAGAAAGTACTTATAATTATCTATAGTAGCTCGATTGTTGAATATTAAGTCAGAATATCATTTACCAGAGAGATGTTATGATTCCTTATTTGAATTTATGAAAAAGGTACTACCTTAGAGGAAACACATTGCCAAAGAATTTTTATGATACGAATAAGGTGGTTAAAGGATTGGGTATTCCTATGAACATAATTAATTGTTGTGAGCATGAGTGCATGATATATTGCGGTGTAGATAACACTTTGAAGTGTTGCAATTTATGTGGGATACCTCAGTACAAAATTATTAGAAAGGAGTCAACAAAACACTTGGGTGATGTTTAGTATAAAAGGATGTATTACTTTCCTCTCATTCCTAGGCTACAGAGATTTGTATGTTTCAAAAACAACTGCTAAGGATAGCGTTGGAATGATGATCATGACAAGGATGATAGTGTTATGCATCATTCATCAAGGCTATGTTCATTTTGACTAGTTGCATCCTTAATTTCGCGGAGAGTTGAAATGTCAAGTTGGGATTATGCAGAGATGGATTCCAACCATTGGTCAATCCGGTAAGCAATATTCGTGTTGGCTAATCATTGTAACACCATAAAATTTTTCATCGGGGATGTGTATGCACTTCTAAATTTTACTATATTACCGACCAATTATTTGGTCTGAAATTCGGTGATTTTTGGTTGGCAAACCTAAAACCATCCATTTACTGACCAAAATATTTGGTCGCAATTTTGCTCATCGCTAAATTTTTTACCGACGAAAAATCAGTCGGTTGGGAAATTACCAACCATTTAAGGATCCTCTACCAACAAAGAATTACGACTATATTCCGACGATTTACCAACCAAATAAATAAGGTCAGTGATTAGCCTCCAAATGGTCGGTAATTACCGACCATTTGGAGGCCAATTACCGACAAACAAAATCCAATGATATTCCGATCATTTTCCGACCAAAAGAATTAGGTCGGTAAATGGTATCAAAATGGTCAGTAATTACCGACAATTTATAGACCGTTTACCGACAAAAACGATGATATTCAGACCATTTTCCAACCAAAAGAATAAGGTCGGTAAATGGTCAC